>PVHP010000891.1:0-5000 GCA_004024765.1 Zapus hudsonius
ATATATATATATATATATATATATATATATATATATATATATATATATATCCCAATGATCTCTCAATATTTCTTAAATGAAACAGAGGTTTAGCATTATGCCTAAAATAGGACCTTTACATTGATTTGAAATCATGAAAATTTTAATATTACTATTGTGCTTCATTATGTTTCTTTTTTGCCAGAACTTTCTATCTCTTTGATCTACTTTCAGCATACTGATTAATAGTAAATATTCATAGCCTTTCTAGATTGATAGAGGCTGCTAAATTAAAAATTGTTTTCTTTCATGACTACATTTATCATGTCCCTCATAACAGCCCTGCAACTTTCTTACTACTCATATCTGTGACAAACAAGTAACTTCACTCAAAGAAATGTGTAGAGAAATTAATTATATGTCTATGTCATTTTAGGCTTGAACTTTTTAAATGTAATTTGCTGCCTACCATTCAAAAGGCAATAATTCTTAAGAAAACATTGATATTAAACATAGATAACAAAATCCATTTGTATGGCAAGGATGCTGGTGGTCTGAAGCTTTAATCATCAGTAACTTTTAAACATTTTATGTTTTTTTGTTAATATTAAATAGCTAATGACCTCATTCTATGACACATACTAGGATGAAATCACCATCAACTAAAGAGCTAGATGGTATTTCTAATTGCTGAGGAAAATCATTCTTTTTAATTTTTTTTTAATTTTTATTTTTAAGTAATCTCACAGTAGCCCAGGCTGACCTGAAACTCAATCTGTGAGACCAGTTTGGCCTTGACCTCATGGCAATCCTCCTACCTTTGCCTCTGGAGTGCTGGAATTAAAGGCATATCCTGCCACACCCAATAATTTATTCATTTTTAAAGTAAAGGATACTCTCATGGGGTTTTGACCCTTGAGTCAGTTTAATTAAATTACATTCAAAATATAAATTTGAAAAATAATTTGAATCAAGAAGTAACAGGAATGGAGAAATGGCTCAGCATTTAAGGCACTTTCCTACAAACCCTCAGAACCCTGGTTTGATTCCCAAGATGCCTAAGGTGGCTCATGGCTCTGGAGTTTGTTTGCAGTAGCTAGAGGCCCTGGTGAGCCCATTCTCTCTCTTTCATCTTATTCCTCCTCTCTCTCTCTGTCTCTCTGTCTCTCTCTCTCAAATAAATAAATAAATAAATAAATAAATAAATAAATAAATAAATAAATAAAATATTTTTAAGTAATGCAGGAAAAGAAAATGAGTGGAAGAGGGGGCGGAAAGATTGTAAAAGCTATGGTGGAAGAGACTATCCAGAGACCTGGCCCCCCTCAGTAACAACATACAAAGGCGGCTGGAAGCGGGTTGACTCCTAGGCTATCCATAACCTCCTACCCCAAGAACTGATCCAGCCAGCCCACAGAGGAGGATACCCAACTGACTGGTGACAGGGAATAGGAAAATCAGGAAATTGGGGACACCAACACATCATTTGCTCATTCAGTGTATGCAATTATGGATAATAAAGATATAATTTATAAAAAATAAAAATAAAAAAGTAATAGGGTTTGAAAAATGGCTCAGCAGTTAAGGCAATTGTCTGCAGAGCCTAACAACCAGAGTTCAGTTCACCAGCACCCATGTAAAGCCAGATGCACAAAGTGGCACATGCATCTGGAGTTCGTTTACAGTGGCTGGATGCTCTGGTATGTCCATTAATTCTCTATGTCTCTGTCTCTGTCTCTGTTTCTCTCTCTCTACCCTTGCAAAATAAATAAAAATATTTTTTAAAAAGAGGTAATAGTTATAGAATACAATGACAGTCATCCCAAGTCTAAGGAAAAAATGTTTTTAAGATTATGAGTTTCTATTAAAGTCAGGACTTAGGCTCATTATTACTCTGGCCTCAAGAAATGATCTTATTTTCTTAACTTTTCCCAACACTAAAAGTTTTCTAGAGCTTTCTGGTTTTTATTTGCATATTAAAAACTTAAAATATTCTCTTCTACATATTACTAAATCATGTAATGTTTCCTCTTATTTTATATGCTGGTGAAATTATGGTTTATCTTGCAGTTACCTTCACATTGATGGGAAAAAATTAACAAAAATATATGAGGCACCTTATGGGAAGAAAGAGTTTTTAAATAATAGGCTTAGTGTTTTTTTTTTAAATTTTAAAACGTTTCTACTTATTTATCCGTGTGTGCATAGGCACACATGATTGTACATGTGTGGAGGTCAGAGGACAACTCTGAGGTGTCTGCTGTGATCTTCCTTTCTTGAGACAAGGTCTCTTTCTGTGGGAAAGGACCTGACAGATTGCAAACAAATGTCAGCTTCAGATTCTCCAGTAGAAAGCCTGGCATGGTGGCACACGTCTTTAATCCCAGCACTCGGGAGGCAGAGGTAGGAGGATCACCATGAGTTCAAGGCCACCCTGAGACTACAGAGTGAATTCCAGGTCAGCCTAGACTAGAGTGAGACACTACCTCGAACCCCCAACTCCAAAAAAAAAAAAATAAAACAATGTCAGCTTCAGATTCTCCAGTCTCTGCCTCCCATTGGTACAGGTGTTTTGGGATTGCAGATGCATGTGCCACTTTCCTCCAGGTCTAAGAGTGTGTTGGAGAGCTGATCCCATGCCATCAGGCTTGGCAGCAAGGACCTTTACCACAGACCAACTCCCTAGCTCCCAAACATAGTTCTTGTCATTCGTTTTTATTGTTTTTTTTTTTGTAAACCTATCAATCTAATTTTGTACATGTTAGGCAAGTACTCTACCACTGAGCACTGAACCACAACTCCAGACCTCGTGTTTTATCAATCTTATCAGAGAGTTAAAAATAGTAACCTTGTGGTAATATAGGAATAAGTTTCATAATTTATATAAATCTCTCATACAAATAGCATTAAATAAGAGATAGTGTTGGTAGTTATCATTATCATCATGCCTCTGCTTCACTAGACACTGAAATCCTTTCTTTCTCCCCACTTATCTTATTTCCTACAATTCAGTCATTCTTTCATTGCAACAATATGCATTCATTGCTCTATTCCTGCATAATATATTCATTGTAAACATACTTCAGGATTCATCTAAACCTGTGCTACTGTCTCCTTATTTTCACCTTTGTTCCTACTATAGCTACCAGAGGAAATGCTTTTTCCATGCCTGCATCTTATACCCATTGAGGCTCAACTTAAGCCCAATTCCTTTATGATAGGCTTAGTTTTGAGACGAAGTTTTATCATGGCTGGGAAATCATAGCAGAGGAGAGGCTGGGCATCACTTCTTGTTCCTCCATCTGGAAGGGAGCAGCAAGTGTGATTGAGCTCTCAACACCCAGTGGGACTGGACTAATGAACTTCAAGTTCAGCCTGACCCCTCTAAGACACCAACTTCCTAAGGTTCTACCAGCTGGGGATCAAATATGAGACTGAATCACAAACACACAAGGCTATGGGGAACATTTCACATTCAAACCAATTCAGAGTCAAACTTTGTGCAGATATTTTTATTTGTGTGAGGGATGACATTGGGCTACAATTCTACCCCCTTCCCTCCTCCCCTGCCAGGTCCCAGCTTTTTCTTAATCTGATGGTTTATTTCACTTGTAAAGCCATACTTAGTTCAGGTGAAATTTCCTTAGGGTGCCTGTAATATAAAGTAATGCAAAACCAAAACAACACACAAAGACCAGAAACTATCCATGTTTCAAACAACTTAATTTAGAATAGCATCTATTGATAATTCATAATGTCACCATGATCATGATCTGTGTTTGATATCACATAGGAAATTAGAAACTTCTTATTATCTTATTGATTAGAATGCACCCCATTTAGTAGAAATTACAAAAAGGAGAGAAGAGAGAAAGAGAGAGAGAGGAAAGAGAAAGAGAAAAGAGAAAGAATGGGTACACCACATCCTCCAGAACCTGCAAATAAATCCAGAAGCATGCACCACTTTGTGCATCTGGCTTTATGTGGGAACAAGGTTATCAAACTTGGGTTATTAGGCTTTGCAGGCAAGAGCCTTAACCACTGAGCAATATCTCCAGCTGTGTATTAGAAAATTTAATACATTAAAAATACTAATAATTTTTAAACCAAGAAACCATCATAATTAATCTTAAAACTATATTAAAAATGAACCATGCCCATTAGTAATAGATTTAACTGTGGTCACAAAAATGTCTCTTCTTCATAGAAAATTCTAAAAGATTACTATTTGGCTGAATCTGATGCATTTTTGATACCTTTTTTTAGTGCAACTCACTTCCTCTCTATTTAATAAATATTATTACACAGCCTTATAATAGATAATATTTTTACATCATCAAAGTTAGGCAGGCAACAATTACTAATCCTTTTACATTTTAGTTCTAAATGTAAATTTGCCTAACTTTGTGATGCATTTATTAAGTATTAAAATGTTTATTTTTATCTTTTCATGTAAGATTTTTGACAATTTATTATCTGACTTAATGGATTATTTTATTTTAGCCAATATTTATTAGCATATTGCCTAAATCATAAGTTTTTTTAAAATTTTTTTGAGATCCTGGTTGAAATTTTGCATGATCTGTTATGCAGTTCTCTGTAGAGGATGTAAGAGAATAAATGCAGTTTTCAGTATATCTGCTTAAGAATTACTCCATACTGGGTCTGACGAGACGGATGGCTCAGCAGTAAAAGCTCTTGCCTGCAAAGCCTAACAACCCAGGTTACATTCTCCAGTACCCACTTAAAGCCACTTGTACAAAGAAGCTCTGGCATCCCATTCTCTTTCTCTCTCTGTCTTCTCTTTGTCTCTCTCTGTTTGCAAATAGATTAAAAATAATGTTTTAAAAGAATGACTCCAAATTGAATTTTTCTTTTGTAAATATTTTATTAATTAACATTGCTGAGTCCATATAGAGGTATTTTTTATTTGTACATTTAAATTTTAGAAATGGGCAGATAAAATTCCTCTCAAGTAGCTAGAAAATACTTCATTATTCCATGGTTAAATTTATTAGAAA
>PVHP010000891.1:7500-25000 GCA_004024765.1 Zapus hudsonius
CGCCCTGACTCCACACATAACACTTGCAATTATGCTTAGTTTAAAAATTCTGATGAATTCATATGTTATATAATTATACCTGTCTGTATGGTTTATCATTTGGAAGAAGACAAAATTGAAATATTTTGCATACTACATATTTTTTTAAATTAAGCTTTTAGAAAATTAAAAGATCAGCAATAAAATGTTCCTCAATTACTCTTTTTCTTTTCTTTCCTTATTTAGAGTTCATAGATATGACTTTAATTTTGGAGTTTAATTTTGTATTATTTGTAAAATGGTAATATGATATATTTACCTATATAATGGAACAATAACTCCTTTAGCTATGTATATATAGTTATATTATTGATATATGGTATATATTGATTATCCTTATTCATCAATATAATTGTTATTATTTAGTATTTTATCCAATAATGAAATAATCTGTGGCTATTTATAGAATCTTGAATAGAAAAACAATTTTAAATTCATCTAAGCAGTAGCTATCAATGAAACTCTCTTGACAGTTATAATCAAGCATTAAGAATCATGGATAAATTTATGAATTTGTAAATCATGTATCAGTTCCTTTATCTATAAAATTGGACTGGGCTGGAGAGATTGCTCAGTGGTTAAGGCACTTGCTTCCAGTGCCTAAGGCCCCGGGTTCAATTCCCCAGGACCCACATAAGCCAGACCCACAAAGTGGTGGCCCTGGTGCTCTCTCTCTCTCTCTCTCTCTCTCTCTCTCTCTCTCTCTCTCTCTCTCTCTGCTTGAAAATAAAAAAAAATAAAATTGGACTAATGGCACTGAAGAAGTCCTAATGTTACATAATGAGAAAGAAGAAAATTGTAACATCTGTATAGATGAACTATAGACACATTGTGCCATCGGGCCATCAGGAAAGAGGGTTCTTAGCAAGCAGATAATTCCTTCCATTAGTATAAAGAGTTACACAGTGATTCAGGGCTGAAGACAAGTGGTCATATACCTGAGCTCCAAATTAACTAATTTCTGATTGATCCATCCGAAGGGCATGGGCATCTCTTGAAGTGACACGTATTAGAGGAAGTAGACTATGGAGGGGCCTGATCACATTCATAATTCACTGTATCCCATTTTGGTGATCATGTGGTTGGATCTTTGGTTCCTATTGCAGGAGGGTGCATTGCAGTGTGTTGAATTCAAGATTGAATATTATGTCTATTCAGCTGTCATTTGATGGGAGTGATAGCCTTTAGAACACCCTTCCAGAGATGACTTGTGGAAGGGGTGCTTAGCACAGTCTCATGAATTTACCAGGAACAAAACAGCCAGAGTTTTCTCAGTTTGTTCACTGACTGACCAAGTTTCCATTTTCAACCATGTGGCAAGCTTCATGATAAGTATTAGTAGATGAATTTTAAATGAAAAGCATGAAATGTTTTATTTTTATCTTAGTGGGAAACATTTGACTAAACCTGATCAAACTAAAGGGCAAGGCATATACAAGTATTATTTTAAAACATTATAATTTTGGTGTGACTAAAGGGTTCTCTTCACTTATAAAAGCAACCAAGAGCCTCAACACTTTATTTTTGCTTCATTTTAAAGTGTTGACAAATGCACATTTTCTATCTCTTCCCTGTCATTTCCACCCAGTGAGTATAGTTCTGTGCCTTCATTTGGTTGGAGAATTGCCTACAGTGTCCTTTTAGTGGTAGCATCCAAACAAGAAGAGGTAGCAATATACAAGTAACCGCTATCATGATTCAAGGTTTCCTCTTAAAATCCAAAAGCTTAAAATCCAAAAGGATAGAATACCCCTCAGAGTTCTGACGTCCTTTACAGACGACTCTGATAACTTGACGTGACTTAGCTCTTTGTGTTCTCATTAAGAATTTTTTTTGTTGACATGCATAGCAACTATGTTCTCTACATCACAATAGTATTCTTATTTTACTTAAAAATAAAATCCAAATGAAGCCAGAAGGGAAATCAAATAGTGATGTATCTACTTATTTCACAAAAATTAAATCAGACACTCTATGAGTCATTTAGAAATGCACGGCCCAGAGTGCCTCATCAAAAATGGTACTTCTAGGTTTGAGAGATGGCTCATTGGTTAAAGGTTCTTGCTTGTCAAGTCTGACAGCCTGGGTTCTATTTCTAGTACCCAGGTGAAGCTAGACACACAAAGCGGCACATGCATCCGGAGTCTGGAGTGTTCATTTGCAGTGAGTGACAGGAAGCCATGGCACACATTCTCTCTCTCTCTCTCTCTCTCTCTCTCTCTCTCTCTCTCTCTCTCTCTCTCTCTCTCATCTCAAATATTTAAATAAATTTCAGTGCCATTTTTCCATTCGGAAATAGGAAATAGAAGAATTATGCAAATCAAAGTATTTATATGAGGGGATTTTTACTCATTGGTTCTTGGAATTCTTTTTCTGTATTCTGAATTATCTACAGGGTTTGGTGTTCCATGTCATATGTATAACAGTACTCATACTGGAGGTCAATGTGCAGTAAAAGTCAACTGAGCTGATGGCTCAGTGCTAAAATGTGCTTGCTTGCAATATAAATCAGTGGAATGTGTACTGATTCCAGCGTTTCAACCAGACACAATTCAGAGATGAAAAGCAATAGGATTAAAGTTTATTTTGTTGTTTTGAGTTTGGTACAGTTAACCTAATTCAGTAGAGTCCATATTGTACATGCAGTTGTCAAGTTCGAGCAATGACAAGAGTAGAGAGAACTCTCTGCTCATAATATTGGAGATTCTTCCTTTTTTGTCATTACTTCAGTTCCTAAAGGAATACCAATCCTTTCGTTTATGTATGGATTTCGTCCTCCTGAAACACTTGTTATTCTTTGATTGTTGTAGATAATAAACTGCCTGAGATTTTATTTTTAATTATCCCATTAGTGTCCAAATTGAATAGCACTTAGGACTTCCAAAGGCCAATGGCCTAGGCTTCTGTAAAAATGGAGAGAGGGTAGTTATGATTTCTTCTTTCTTTTAGAGTGTGTAGAAAAGATTTGTTATCTTTCAAAATTCATATGTGAAATACTCATGGACCCTCAGCGTTCTGGTAATCACAGCAGGAGTTGGAGATAGGGCAGATTTGATCCTTTTTTTTCTGGAGAAGCCCCAGAGTATAGGGATTCAAGTTTCATAAAAGAATTTTCGGAAGGAAATTAAGAGTCATATAAAGAAACTAACAATAGGAAATGATCAACTATCAAAGCACATCTTTTTTCCAGCAATTGTTTGTGGATAAGAATCTAAAAATTCCCAAAATCAAATGAAAAAACCAAAATTACATAAAATTACATATATTAGCTTATTCCTGAACCATAATATTCGTATTATTCTTGATCAACAATTTTGAAATTTATAATACTTAAAGAATACCTGCATAAAGATCAGTGATTTTGCCATAAATGTCAGTAGGTTTTTAAGAGGGAAGCAAGTTAAAGGACATTGCATGTTTAAAAAGCTCCATCTAATTCTGTAGTAATTATTTATAGAACTTGTGAGATCAACATTATTGAAATCAATTGTAGTGCAAATACCATAGAGAATTTTATATTAAAAAATTAACTCAGCATCACATGAACATGTTACTAATGTGTCCCCAAAATTTTCCTGTTTCTACATTGTTTCCGTTAAGGTATTTCAGCAAATTTTCATTTTATGATACCCAATGATTCAGATTTTGTCACCACCATATGTGTGTGCAATAAATACATAATTTAAATTATTTATGGAAAATGTGACCTATAAAATAAGACATGTACACAAATTGAAACTCAATATGCTGCGTGAAAAAAAGAATATATTTGGATTTTAAATAGTCAAGTAATACATGCTTGCATAATATTGCCCAACATTTATTTTTTTCCTTGAAGAAATTTGAATAGATATTAAGTTTGCCCATGCCAGTTTCTTCTTTCTTAAGTCATGATAATGAGAAATTACTGGAATAAAATTAAACCATATGGGCCAGTAGAAAGGTATTTCAGGCAATCATAAAGATAGTTCCTGAGTAACTGATATTTTTGGTCAGGCAAGGAAATGATCTTTTGTTGTTGTTAAATCATAAACCTCTTCTGCCTAGTTTTAAAGCATTCTAAAAAAAGTTTCTATGGAGATATTAAATATGATTCCCATAAAATTACAAGTGTCCTTCATACCCATAAGCAATTATATCATAGTTTGCACTTATTATTTATGAAAATGTTACTTGGAAGGTTAGCTATCCCACTCCTACTTGCTAAAACCTGCTACACGTCATAATCATGCATGTCTGTAATAGCTTAAGACTCGGAGCATAATGCAGTCTTTTTTTAAAAGATGTGGTACAAGACATATATATGTAAAGAAAGGATACCTTGGAGACCTATATGTATAAAGGAAGGCAGGTTTATGGCCTATAGATATAAAGGAAAGAGCGTTTATTGACCTATAGGTATAAAGGAGCGAGGGATTATAAAATTAATAGATGACTACTAAAAATTTTTCATTTCGGTGATTGAGTGTGTAATTTCTTCTAATCTTATGTTAGACTCCAGAAGTTGATGTTGAGTTTGTTAAATATATTATATACTATTTTGTAGGTGTTACATAAATTAAGATAAAACAAATGCTCACACATGGTTGTGATGTTTGTTGTTCTATATGATTTCATGAAAATCTTAATTGCATTGTTAGTACTGTGATATTATATAGAATAAAGGCTGCATAAAAATTTAAATTTTTGATATGTAGTATTTGTCCATTTATTAATGATAGTTATGGTGATATATGCTTCTTTGATAACATCTAATATCCATCCTAAGAATGACATGACCAAAAGCATTTGTAATTATATTTACTTCTTAAAGATTATGGGTCATAGTTAAAACAGAAGAGGCATCCTGTCATTTTCTAAACCCGTTAAATGTGACAGAATCTATTTTTCTGCCAAGTTGTGAGGACCAGGCAGAGAGCAAATTTGCTGTGGTCAGCTAAGTGTAACCACTGAGCAGGAAAGTGAATTTAATAATGCATTATTGTTCTTCACTGAAGGTGAACTGTTACAGTGCCTTTGTTGGAGCCAGCCTTACCTCTGCTTAGGTTTCCAGATGCTGTGCACATTACCTGATTAAAATCTCTAATGCATGATAAAATGTACCAGGTAAACTTTTATATTACATCAAATGCATCCATGTTAGGGCCATAATACTGAATCTAATTGGAAATATTTTCCAATTATATTACCTTTTCAAATCATAGTATAAATAAGCACTTGTTAAATAATAATAAAATGCCATAGAAGCATAAATTCATGCAGATATCTTAAATAACAGTGAATGTTTTTGTTGATGCTGAAAGTAAATATCTAATTCAGCGAAGCAATTAAGAATATGATCTGTTAAATCGTACTTAAATTATGTTTCCATGTCTTACATATTAAAAACTACCACTCAAGCTAGAATCAGTTCTTTCAAGATTTTATACTCATTACTTTTTTAGATTGATTAGTGCTTTCATCAAACTTTCATTTCTCACTGAGTGAAGGTTACAGTAAAAAAATAGTTTTCTTTAATTTTACTTTATATTGCCACAATTAAAATGTATAAAGTATTCTCATATAAAAAGAAAATTAGATAGAAATACTGGATTTATTTAGGAGTGTGAATAGTTTGAAACTTTTAGATGTAGATTACTTTTTTCACTGAATTCTTATATTGTCAATTAGATTTTCAAGGTTTTTATGAAAACAGTATATATATGGTTGAGAATTAAACAGTTATATATATATATATATATATATATATATATATATATATATATATATATATATATATATATATATATATAATCACAGAGACTGCTTTGTGATACCAAGCCTTTTGAAGGAGTGTTCCTTGCAATCCATAAAAAGCTATAGACATAGTAATCTCTGCTAGTTGATGCTGACTGAGCTTTTTGGTACAGAGGGAGAGAAAGGTGTCTTTTTGAATTCTGAGAGCATCCATCAGTGAATACCGTTATGGGCCATGTTACATGCAATTTCAAACGACAGAAGCAAACTAGAAGTTCACAAAAAGTAGTAATAACAGCTAGAGCCAGTGTGAGAATGTTTTTAAAGTAGAACATGAAAACATAATTTTCATTATTTTTTTCTCCTTAACAAGTAGAGCTTGGTGTGGATGCTAGAGCCATGATAATTTTAACTACCTATCTTCACTTTGAATATTTATATATTAAACTTTTAGAATTTAATGCTAAAGACTGAAAAATAAGCCACAGCTCCAGCATTCATGAATGAAAAGTTATTACAGTGTGATTGGTTGAACATAAATGTCCAGGAACTATCTAAAATAAATTAGTCTCTTCAATTATCCTGTCGACATAACAATTAGTCTTTCCTTCTACAATGACAGGAAAGAGTAAACATTTTACAAAGAAGTAGGTACTGAATTGACAAAATCCTAAATCTTTTTTTTTTAAATCTTTACTCAAGATTTTTGTTTAGTTTTGCTGTTAAACAGACAGTATTGCTTACACCTCATAGAAATCTCTGGAAACTTTAGGAGGTTGTTATATTCATTGTTTCCTATAAAAGTCATTGAAGATTTACATATTTTATATGCTCTATTTTCCAAAAAAAGCATGAATTTATTTTCTCACACATGATGCCAAGTCTTCAAAACTTAATTCTTTTCCTTTTACAGCTTAGAAACCATACTTCACCCTGTCTAGAAACTTTACCTCTAGGAAGGGTACAGTCTAGTCTTCTGGTGAAATTGGCACAGAAATAAAGCTGTTATTTTTGGGAAATGCATTTAATTCATAATAAGCCATCAGATGCTGTAACTTCATATGTTAGGTATAGTTGAGAAGCACCTGACTTCCTAAAGGAATTAAGTGACTATATTAAAGGAGTGTTTGTGCTTATCTTTATTTCCTCCCATGTTTAACTGTGTTCTCTATGACTTTCCATTGCTTAGAATTCTGTAGGTAGGTGAGACTTTCCAAGACTTTCTTTGCCTCTCCCATTCTTTCAACCACTGTAAACAGAATAGCTTGTCCACATAGTAATTGCTTTTTCTTAGAGGAAGCAAAACACACAAACAAAGAAAACTCCACATTATAGAACTATGCTCATGTGTCACCTTTGTATTAAAATGAAGAATTGAAGATGGCATCAAGCAATCCATCCTAAAATTTAATTAGACTTTTAACATTATTATTTCAATTCCCTCTCTTCTCATTGGCTTAAAAACAATCAACGTGAATATCTAAAAGAGCAATGAGCTGAGTGGGGTGGAGTATCTCCCTTCAACAAGAAACAATGCTATAACATGAAATACAATGTGTGGTGATGGTGTTGACAGGAAAGAAGTTAGGGTCATTCAACACCCAGAGACTGTCATATCTCATACATTAAGTTGTAGGTTTTATATTATATTTCATTTGATGAAGGGTGTTTAAGTACTGTGAAGTTACATATCTCTAATTTCACTGAAAAGAACTTCATGGAAAAGGTTATCATAAATATAACACTGTTTTCTCTCATTTCATCTGCTGTTATATGCTCTTGTAATGAACACTACATATTCATTTTCAGATCTGCATCATACTGGAGATTTCAAAATACATGGAGGGGATGTATGTGGTTCCTCATGTCTTAAATCCCAACATTTGAGAGACAGAGGTAGAGGATTGCTATAAATTCGAGGCCAGCCTGAGATTACTTAGGAAATTCCAAGGCCAGCCTGGGTTAGAGTGAGATTTTACCTTGAAACATCCATAAAAATACAAAACAAAAATACAAGAGGAAGAGAACACCTCAGGAAGCACAGTTCCCCCGTCAGAACAAGAAAGGAGCTAAGTTTAGTTAAATATGAAGCCCCTTGCTCTTGTGAAGTTAAGTAGTTAACCATATCAAAATGCAGGGCATGGTGGCCCACACCTGTGACCCCTTTGCTTGGGAGGCTGAGGTAAGCAGATCACCTTGAGTTCAAATTCAATCTGGGGCTACAAACAAACAAAACTATCTTTAATAAATAATAGATAAGAAAGATAACATATGAATTAATATTACTCTATTGGAAGTTCCAGAGATACAGCTAGCTTGCAGGCAGTTTTAACTGGACGAGGTGATAGCTTTGATAGTTGAATCCCAGTTCACATGCCTGTCAAGGGCACCATTCCCAGTTCACAATCCAATTTAGAGTCCTGTGGGGGATGCACACTCCAAAAGTTTGTTGAGTGAATAATGCTTACATTTGAACTAAGGGTAAAGTCAGCCTCATCCTTATTATAGAGACAGAATATTGTGATGCATAGCTATTGAGCAGGAGATGCATTTAGAACATTACAGCTAATGAACAGCAAGTCCTTCCATCAACTCCAGGACAACAGTCTTCCCAGCACATAGAGGAAGTCCTGGATTTGGAGAGGAGGATCAGTCTTGGCAACTTTCAGTAGCATCAAGAAGGCAGCAATAAAGTTGGGGCCAAAGGAGATCTTCTGTGATTTTTACGGGGAAAAAATTACATTAGAGAAAGATTTCTGATTTCTCTGGTTAAAACCATGAAAATAATCAACATGTTAGATAAATGTTCATGCATACATACATGAATTTGTATCTATATTTTGGATGTTTTGATTTTTGATGTTTCTGGATATGTATTTTAGTAAAATATTCTTTACAGTCTCAAATGCATATATACATAAATATATATAAAATTTTAAAAATGAGTTACTTCATGATATTACAAATGATTCTCTCGCTTTTAGCCTTTAAGATATTAAAGCTCCAATATACCCTGTCTCTGTGAGCCATTTTATTTTTTATTGTATAAAAACTAAAGTTTTTATGAGATTTTATATTTGATGTAATCTATATGGTGTTTCCTCATTTTTCTCTTCTATATAGAGAGAAGCAGTTATAAGTTTCAGGACCATTAAAATCCTGTTTTTTTTTTTTTTTGGAAACTCAACATTCTGGTGTTGATGTTTTTGTTAATTTTAGAGGTCGATATTAAATATGATAAGGGTATGATTCGTTTCCTTGATGTTCACAGTTCTATGACCATGATTTCTCAGTGATTCCAGGTCATTAATAAAGTAACCATGCAGTTAGATTAGCAAGCATAATTTCATTTTCCAACAAACTTTTTTTAAGGATACTTGTCCTTTCATTATTTGGATTGGTGTGTGGCTTTTCCCTTCACTTTATGTGGTTTATGCTTAGTCTACCTTCGATCTATCGAAAGTGTAAATAATAATGAAAATGCAAATGAGCATCAAATTCTACCCAGCTTTGAGAGGACATTTCAGAGATTCTCTATCAGCTGTTCATTTTCCCCTGTCAGATGTTGAAATCTTTTGTGATCTGTCATATTGCAGAGAAAGGCAGGTCTACTGATAGTGTCTCCTTGTAGCTCAGCTGTGAAGAGTCCAACTTTCATTTGTAAAGGCAGTTATCATGAAGAGTGTGACAGACCTAGGTTATTGGTCTTTATTTAACAGACACGAAGATAAGATGTCTAATTTCCTGACTAGCCTTCTACTGTGTTTGTCAGTCAGTCGTTCTCTTTCTCTCTCTCTCTCTCTCTCTCTCTCTCTCTCTCTCTCTCTCTCTCTCTCTCTCTCTTCTCTCCTACTGCCAGTGGAATGAAGAAATACAAACATAGGTTCTTGTTTAAAAATACACACTTTACCCTTTATTTTATGGTCTTTTTCAGTAGTCTTTATTCTTGAAACTTGGATGTCAATCCACTCAAATATAGGTGGGGTACATGTGCATAAATAGGTAGCATTCATGCTACAAAAGACAGGAAAGTAGACCAATCTCAAATTTCCTTTTCTACAATATTGAAAGTGTGTTGGAAAAGACTCTTATAATAATTTTTACAATGATTTGACATATCAGATGGTAATATAGGTGACATGGCCTTGAGGTAAGTGTGTCAAAGTTTTGTATATGATAGTGTGTAAATTTAATTGAAATCAACAAGAACAGGTAAGCAAATGATTACTATGGCCATGCTTGGAGTTTTAACAAATTTAAGTTTCACTATTACATACCTGTTTCCTTGCCTTGTGGTGACTTTTAGGTTTCAAATATGAAACTGTGAAAAAAAAATCCTTGAAAGCCCACTGCCAGCTGAATGGACAAAGAATAATAAAGAAAATATTTTTGAAAAAAATAAAAATTAAAAAATGTTTTTCAGCTGCTATCAATGGAGAACATGGATAAATATTATAAATATCCTTTTAGTACATCTACTGTTACTAAAAGTCCTATTATGCTCTATGATTTTTTTAAAATGTTATTCGTATCATTGCTTTTTTTTAAAATATTTTATTTATTTTATTTATTCATTTTCAAGCAGAGAGAGAGAGAGAGAGAGAGAGAGAGAGAGAAAGAGAGAGTGCACCAGGGGCCACCACCTTGTGGGTCTGGCTTATGTGGGTCCTGGGGAATTGAACCCAGGGCCTTAGGCACTGGAGGCAAGTGCCTTAACCGCTAAGCCATCTCTCCAGCCCTCATTGCTTTTTTAAAAGCACATTTTATGGTCAGTTTTTCTAAATATAAAGTGTTTAATGGTTGAAATAAGCAGACTCCAAATAGTTGCTTCTAACAAGGTAAAATCACATTTTCCACTGTTTGGTGAATTCAGTTCTCCATAATTGCTTTAAATCAAATGTATCCTATCATCAGGATTATATAATGTTAGTGTCTATATACACTGGAAAATTCTAAAACTCCTAGAATAGGATCAGACAAACCTGCTCGCATGTGCCTTGCTGTTTTCATGTACAGCTTAATGATTTTGAGATACAACACCAATAGCAACCTGGGAGTGGTAATTACAGCTGTGATCATGATTTATTCAAAGAGAAACATTTTCTTAAGAATAGTATTTTTTTATATTTGGAAACTACATATTCAATCACTAGTGGAAGGGAAAGATCATTAAATGATATTTACTAAATGTAAATATGCAGAGTGCCAGGAATCCTGGTATCATTACTTCATTTTCTGCTCCCCAAACTAAAGAGGAGAACACACGGGATCACAGTAGTGAGAATACAATGAGAACTCACTCTGTGCCATATTATATATTTACGTACACACCAAATTCTTAAAAACAACTATATCAAAACATAATGCTGTTTAAGAAGAAAGTCTAAAATCATTGTCTGATGGAACAGGCATGCAAAGAGGTGCTTGTCTTTTGTGCTGGGGTATGCTGAACCCAAAACTTCTGAAAATGAACAGGTAAAATGGCAAAACTTGTGGTGAAATTTAATATTAAAAAATACTAGAAAATTTAACTTATATTTTCTATATTAATATCATTGCAGATTTATATTAAGGACTTTTTGTATTCCTCATATAGCTACAATTAACAGATCAAGGATTGTTTCAAAATTCATTTGTAAAAAGAACTATTTTTTTTAATTTATTACTGTATTTATTTAAGAAGCAGAGATAGAAAGTGGCAGTTGGAAAGAGAAGGGCTTTGGACACACCTTTGCCTCCTGTCACTGCATTCAGAACTCCAGAGGCATGTGCCATTTTGTGCCCCTGGGGACTGGGAAATCACACTGGGCCTTTGCAATCAGACTTTGAAAGCAAGTGCCATAAGCACTGAGCCACCTCTCCTAGAAAAAAAATGATGTTCATATCAATATTTTCAATGTTAAAAAAACTATTGATGATCATTATGCAAATTAAATTTCCTACAACCTCATTTGTGATTACATACTTTCAGACTTAGATGGAGCTTTGTTTGTTTTAAACTTTGACAACTCTTAATGATTAACTCTATTGGCTTTCTTCCCATTTCACATGGTTAGTTAAGGACAAAAATCTCTTCTTTGTTTATAAACATCACCCTAGACATAAACATGTGAACAGAATACACCTGAAATCCATTTACTTTCTGAAATAATTTGATTCAACAACTTATATGTGCACATACCTAATAAATGCACTTAACTGGACATGACATTCAAATGAATTTAGTGAAACTGAATAGCTTTTAGGAAACTAAACACATTCACTTCTAAAAAGATTCACCTAGTTGTTCATATGTATTGAACTTTGTGTAGATATGCTTATAATTTGAAATACAAAGATTCCTGTTAAAATTACAATAGTAATTAGCTAATTCTTACTATGTTGGTTTGAACATTCATTTCTGGCTCTACCTCTTTCCCTCCTCCTTCACATGAATTATTTTTCAGGGACAAAAATGAATGCTGATTGTAATGTGAAGCTCACCTGAACATTATCTTAAAGTCTTTATTTTCCTCTTGATTTTATATAAGATGTCAGTGGAGTGGAGATGAAATTAAAATTATGTTTATAGATGAAAGATATCTGAACTAAGTCTTCACTTTTAAATATTTACTTACTGAAAACATTAATTGAATACAATTATTTGACATACTATGATGTCATTTCTAATATTACATGGTCTAAATTTTGAACCTCAAAATGATGAGTATGAATCACCTTTCCTTTCTTTTCCATTTATAAAAAATATGAAAATATATACATTTTGAGAAGAAATGAGATGTGAGAATGAGCAGCTTGGATAAGTGCTCCATTCAGTCAATGGACTCCCTCAGGAAGGACAGGAAGTTCTCAGAAGTTTTTCTGCCAATACCTTTTGCCTTTAAACACAAGCACGCACACAGGCACGTGCTCACACACACATACACACATGATATTAGAACTTTAAATACATGCACACATACACATACATAATATTAGACCTTTAAACACACACACATGATATTAAACCTTCAAACAAACACACATGATATTAAACCTTGAAACACACACACACAAGATATTAGACCCTTAAAAATAATAGAAATCATTTTTACCTGTGTAAATGTCCAAAGAAGGAAAGGTAATTTTTTTAATAAATAGGAGAATAAAATATATGTTAAAATAGTGGTTTCTGTATGCTCTTAAGCAATAAGACCATGAGCAAAGGCAAGAGAAAAATGAGAGAACACATTTGTCTCTTTCTTGCAATTGCAACAGAACACGAGAATTTAGTTCTTATAACATGAGGGCTCTGTTCATTGTTCATTGTACCTTTCCTAAGTAATAAAATAAACAAAAAATTACCATAGCACTCAACCTAGAGGTACAAAACATTACATTTTTTCTATGGTGGTGCTATATTGATTATTTACATTTTCATTACTTTATTTTTCTATCAGCAGTATTTAATTGTTTTGGATCTATCTCATATGATATTATTTTTAAAAATATATGTTATATATTTATTTGAGAAAGACACAGAAAAAGAAGCAGGCAACAGGAGTGAGCATGAGCATACCAGAGTGAACTCCAGATTCATATGGCACTCTGTGCATCTGGTTGCATGGAGTAGGTACTGAGGTCCCAAACCTGGGCCATTAAGCTTTGCAGCAAGTTCCTTTAACCGCTAAGCCTTTTCTCCATCCCCTTCCGTTCTTTAATTTCACTGAAAGATCTTTCAAATTAATATACAAAAGGAAGAGAGAGCCAACATGAGAATATTGTTGGTAATTAACTAATTTGGAAGAAAACCATCTTTTCGTGAACTATTTTTACTGTTATCTAATTTTAATATTTATAAACTGAAGTGAGCAATTTCATTCTAAGTGTTTCTTATCTATTAATCTACAAGTTAAAATACAATTTCTCCCAATTTTCAGTGTGCACATTATTGGTTATGTTGAATCTTTGGGAACATATTTACAAGCAGAATGAAAGTTCTTTGAAAGGTATAATCCAAATTAATTTCTTCAAGGAGGAGTGATTGGCAGAATTTGCATTTGAAATTCAGGTTGATATAAATTTGCAAACAGATAATATCCTTTGATCAAATTAAATATCATAAAGTTATCTTAACTCTCTAGCAAATATTTTCTGTGGACATTTGACTGCATCATATCTCAAAAAGTGAACGTAGGCCTGGACGATGTGAACCTTGGGTACCATACCTGTGCCAGATAACAACAGACAAATAAAAATCCCCAAGGCAAAGGCTTGTTTGATTTTTTTATTTGACTTGCACAATTTGACCCAGAAGTGCTTCTCTTTTCATTTTCATCACTCCATTTCCACTTTCCTAGTCCTAATTAAGGCAACCATATAGATTTCTATTACCATTTCTCTCAAATAGGACTGAGCTGTATGGCTGCAAATTGATGAATTTCTCTAGATACAAGAATATACAAGAATGTCTTATGTATTGACAGCAATGGCACACATTTAACTAGTTAAAAGTAATTAAATGAAATCTACACTTTACATGGCATTTCATATAGGGAAGATATTTTGTTTTATAATTTATCTCTAATGCTCGTGGAGAATACAAGGTGAAAGGTATCCTGAGTTACAGATAATAATTTGGGAGGTTAAAGGACTTGTTCAGATTGGCACAATTATCATGGAGGGGAACTGCAAGCAAAACCAAGTTTTCTATGTCAATAATCTGCTTTACCTGAAGCAAGATCAGTCTGTAAAGAAAGGACATACCACAAAATTGGTGAAATTAACTTATAAAGAAATCCCTCAAACACCTAGAATGGGTAATTTGAAAAATATCAGTAGGCTGGCATAATATTTACTTAGGAGCCACAGGCAGAGCATGCTATCATCACTAGAAAGCATTATTTGCCTCCCCCACCCAACCATGCTCTTCTCAGAAATAAGAATACCAGCAATAAAAGTTTTCCTCATTTGAAAAAAAAAGAGGCAACTGTCATGATTTTAATTCTAAACCATCATCTTATCAATAGAATCTAGTCACCTTCTTTTTACACTGGAGTTATTTCCAGGGGCAATCATTGAATTGTTTGAAAAGCTGTGCTAATGCCCTTATATCTGAATGAACTGTATAACAGACTGACCTTTAAGAACACATCAGCATATTCCTGTAAAGAACTGTGTGTCTTATGAAATGTTTTTATCAGTTTTATAACTTGTATTGCCCTCATTTTCAAATAATTATCATTAAAACACCATCCATTCTACTAGATTAATTATCATACAGGTGGTATCTATTACCTTAAAAAAGTAGTATATATCACTTTAAATTTAATTTTTTATAAGAGCAAAATCATTCCAAAATACAGCATCAACAAATTTACAGAAGGCAGCTTAATGTATATATATATATATATATATATATATATATATATATATATATATATTATTAACAATGCCTACAGTTTCATGACATTTGTTTTAGTTGCTACTACCTTCTTCATGCAGAAAAATAAGTAAAAGCCAAAGTCTCTTTTGAGATGGAAAACTTGTTTCAAATCACTGGCAGAGCTTAATGACTTCTGACTGGTGAGATATGTTAATTTAAGTCAGACCAAATGTTCCTCAGCTGCAAATATTTGGTGTTGTTCACTGGGAACTGGCAAGATTTATGAGGGCCCAGTGGCAAAGACTCTGCTCACATGCCTCTCATTGTAATTGTTTCTCGTGTTCCGTGATGAAGGATTGTTAAGGAAGAAAATACTAACTTTCAGAGGCTGGTAACTTAGCCTCAAATAAGATGCTCTTCCACCTTTGACTGACTGTGGCATCCATGTGTTATGGACATTACTGAAGAACCCCTTGAACTTCTTCCCCAGTGCTGGAAATATATAGATTGTGTCCTTTATCAAGGTGCTCTCTAAAATTGGAAATGATTTGCTTAATAACTTTTAAGCAATTAAAAATTGCATTGGGAATGTGTGATGCAAATAATACACTTTTGTTATTACCTTTAACATTTGACATTCTTTTCACAAATTATTTGCGATGCTTTCAATTGTAACTGTTTTCATTTGTATTTATGAATCATAAACATAGTTGAACCAAGTCCATTTTCAAATATCCATGCATACTCATTAGTTGTTTAGTACTTAGACATATTAGCTAATGAAAGTGTTTTAAATATCTAACAAATATCCCATGTTAATGACAGAAATGACACCATGCAATGTGTTAGACAAAGTTTAAGTTTTCCACAGAACTGAACCTAGAGCACATTTAGAATCTGAAGAAGTGACCCAAAGAAGCCTTTATTTGGAACAGTGATATTTGCAACTCTTTAAAATCAAACAAGAATTGCCAACAAATAATTTCACAATGATAAAACAAACAGTACTTTCTTACATTAAAGCAAGTTTATTGCATGGTTCCTTTTACATGGTCCCTATGCATACTTATAAGTAGCTAGAAGGAATATCTCTAAACCAATGTGTTTGTTTTACTTATTTACTTGTAGACTTAGAGATTGAACTCAAGGACTTGCACATGGCAACACATGCTCCACCCTTGAGCTCAATCACTTATGTTAATTATATAAAGTGCTGAGTTTCATAGCGACATTTACAACACAAATATAATGTGCTTTGGTCATGTTTTTCCTCCTCTCCTTTCCATATTTTTGTATATTTTCTTTTTGTATATTTCCCTCTAAACTCTTTCATTTAAATGTAAGTAATAATGTCATCAGGCAATGAAGGTCACATGTACTAACTTGGTTCAAAAATGACTTGAAGATGGCAAATATCACTATTTCCCATTTTACAGATAACGAAGTAGAGGTGCAAGATTCTACAATAGCTTCTGTGCTCTTAACCAGAATCCTACATGACCTTGTACTTCTAGATGTATTAGGGAACTAAGTCAACAAAGATTTGATCCCATGACAGTATGATAAGCATATTAAAGTACTAATGAGGACAGGAAAGAGCTTCCCTGTTTCTTCAAGTGCTTTCTCTCTTTGTGCCCTAGCAATGGCACATCACGAGATTATGTCTTGTACGTAGGCTGGTATCTGCATTATTCCATATTGAACTCCTTAATTACCTATCTCAGTACACTAAAAGGAAAAATGCTGACAC
This sequence comes from Zapus hudsonius, assembly GCA_004024765.1. NCBI lineage: Eukaryota > Metazoa > Chordata > Mammalia > Rodentia > Dipodidae > Zapus > Zapus hudsonius. Next base: position 24,390 of record PVHP010000891.1, read on the forward strand.
AATGCAGCAGAAAAATCTAAGTTCTTTTCTTGCAAGGAATGTGACACACACGGATTGTACGGAGCAGTATTTTTGCCCTTGAAATGTTTAGACATATTGACAATCTGTCCGGTAAATTGTCAGCTTGTCTTTTAGGTTAGATCTTCTAAGTTCTTAGCATTTAACAGACTGACATTGATCTGATTCTTCAAACTTGTGTTCCACCAGAAAGCTGGATTTGATTTTGTAGCAGGGCCTTAAAAGTCCTACTCTGATGACAATATCGTTTCCATCTATAATAGGAAGATTTTCAAATTGAATTGCCTGCCAACCTTTAAGTATGATTCCAGATACGATGAATCATACATTATTCCATAGGCTACTCAGTATTGTAAATGTCTTACATATTAGAAGCTGCATGATTAAATATAGATACCCAAAGATAACTACTGAGTTGTTCCTAGTCTGGCAAATCCTTCAGGAAGGCTTTGACTAAGGAAATCCTTAGCACTTATTATTGCGACTTCTGTTAGGGTTCTTAGGTAGTCCTCATGTCTTCAATAACTTTGTTATGATTGTGGAAATACTCCCAAGAAAATAGAGTCAGATTTTTTCTAAACTTACATGCATAA
>PVHP010000891.1:27500-122740 GCA_004024765.1 Zapus hudsonius
GTGAAATAAACATATGCATTCTTGCCAGCTTTTAGGATTTGGTGTCCTTACTGTAGGAGAGACAAGCAAAGTGACTTCAGCAAGAACAAAAAAAATGTTTTGTAAAAGAGTTTAATAATTGACTTTTTGCTTAAAATGAAAAAAAAAAAGACATTTTGTATCAGAAAACTGTTTCATCAGAAAATCAAATCGTGTACTGTGCCAGGAGAAGGAAGTCCCTGTGACAGTCAACCTTTGGAACCAACTTTTAATCTATAGGAATGTCAAAATAGGTTAAACACTATTCCCCCAAAAAACAATATAAATGGTCACTACAAATTTTAATGGCCCCATGTCATAAAAAGAGATAATGAATTAGATGAATAAGGTTTTATTTGGTATCTTACAGGAAGCCAGGTGTTTGTACCTGGGCTTCACTTTTAAAAGTGCTATGATGGATTATTAGGGGTTAATGTAGTAACTGGAAACTGACTCTCAAGGTACAGGGATGTTACAAAGGTCTGTTAGCACAAGCTGAGGCATTTTGGGAATTAAATACACAGGTCTCAATAACATTGCCCAGGGGCTTCTGAGGTCTGTATCTTAGGGTGGATAGAGCAGTTTGGATTTGTGCCAAGGTGTCTGGTTCCCTGGAGTGCTATGACACCAGTTCACAAAGCACAGCAAGGAATATCTTGCTTGTAAAATAGTTGATATTAGCAAAGCTCCCAGTTGCCCTGTTTATGAATACTATACATAGTCCCTCAACTTCTCTGTTGAAAATGCTGTATATCACTGGTTATTCAGCGAAGATGAGAACAATTTAGGTTGGGGATTTATACTGTGGTGGTTTGCAGTCTCCAGGAAAACTCACATGAAAAGTTCTATTGTGCTATAAATACTTACAAACAATGACCCGAAATGTGCAGAAAATGTAAAATTCAAATGGACTTGAAGTTAACGTGTTTGCAAGTCTCTTTAAGGTTTTACCTGGAAGTCTTGATGATCAGTGAGGGCAGGATGGTGGGGAAGTCAAGGCACCAGGGTGAGAAGTGCAGGCTTCCTTGGACAGCTACTTGAGAAAGAAGGGGAATTGTAAGCATTCTGTTGAGGATGGCCGCCTGTGTGATGTGGCATTTCCTATCTGATGCTTTGGAGTCAGGTGATTGTTTCTCTTTCTGGGTGAAAGGAAGACATGAGGAATCAACCATGAAGACATGAAAATGATGGATGATGGCTTCATAATGTCAAAAAATGTTGAGTGTCTGCTTAGGAAAGAGCATTTAAAAACAACATTTTCCTTGAGTTTGAAAGGTTAAATATCATTATGTAATTTCTTTTCCTCTTCCCCGAGAGGTAGTTGGCTTTAACGTGTGTTTTAAAATAAGCTTCGAAGTTTTAATTTCCATTTAAGTTGTATTGATTTGTAAGGAGATTCAGAGCAGGAATTGAACGGACAATATGCATTCTATCTGTATCCATTTCTGTATTCATAACCACCCATGTGTGTGCACATGTTCGCATGTGTGTGGGTACATGTGTGTTCAGGTATGCCTACAGGTGTGTGCATGCATGTGTGGAGACCAAATATTAACAATGAGTGAATGCCTTGATTACTTTTTACCTTATTTATTGAGACAGGCTTTCTCTTTTAACCAGGGCTCACTGATTCTGCCTGTCTAGCTCGTCAGCTTGCTCAGGGATGCTTTCTCAGCTTCTCAGCTCACAGCCACCCAGCTTTCATATGAGTGTTCAGGGTTCAAACTCAGGTACTCAAGCTGGAAGGCAAACACTTCACCAACTGAGCCATCTCCCCTGGCTCCTGAATACATTTTATTATGCCAAAAATCATAGCCAGTTCTGGAAGGAACAGAGAGATAAAAGCATGACCCCTGCTTTCTTTTTATTTTCAAAAGACATTCTGTGGATATTCTCCCCACCACAGCTCTTACAATCATTGCCCGCCTCAGCAACAACACACAAAGGGGGGAAAACTGGCTTCGTCTTGTGCAATTCATAAGACCCTACCCCATGGGCTGATCCAGTATGACCGCCAGTGGTTTGAGGACAGAGAGGAGGGAAATGGGGGTATCATCACAAGATTTGCTCATACAATGAATGTATCTGATTATTGATAGTAGAGATATATTTTTTAAAAAGACGTATTCCAGATAACAAACCATGACACACACCACATGCTAAATGTTATTCTAAGTACTTGAGTGATGATAACCTACCCTTCAGGGTACCTTTCAAGGCAGCTTCAGTACCATTACCTCCAAGTTACAGATGGGGAAAACAAGGCAGGGCCCAGGGGCATTGGGTGGCAGGGATAGGCAGTCTTGGAACTGAGTCCCTGACATTTACCTCCAGAGAGCATGCTCTTAGTCTTAGCAGTGGTGGTGTTCATCCACAAGACAGAACCTGACACGCTGCTGGGCCTGAGAGCTTAGAGCTTGGAAGTGACATATATACATATGCTTTACATGTGGAATATATTATTTACATTGATGTTCTTTACAATCTCTTGTGCATACTTATATGCTTACTGACTTGTCTACTCACCTTTTATATTACTACTGTGTCTAAAATTTTACTGCTAAAGTAAAAGTCAAAGAATAAGTTGAAGCTAGGTCCCAAAACTCTAAGTACCTTTTTCAGAGTTTTAAGTCTAACATACATGTATACTGCATTTGTAAGGACCAAGCATCCTCATAACCCAGACAGTCCTATACCACAGAATATTTCCATCCAAAATAGATAAATATCTTAAGATGGTCTCATAAGATTATAATGGAGCTCAAACTTTCCTGTCACCGAATGATGCATAGCCCTCATAGGGTCAGCTTACCAGCTCACTCCTTCATTTGGGGTGATGTTTCAATCAACTAACATACTGCATTTCTAGACCTGTAACAGTACAACACATACAATAATATATAGTACATAGTACTCTGTAATGATTACAGATAACTATTCTACTACTTTAGATATCTGCTATGCTGTATTTTAATTATTTTTTATTTTTTCATTATTTTATTATTTTAAACCTAGTCTGATCCTTCTCTATTAAAGCCTACCAGAAGAGTGTACATGCTGTGCAAACCCAAGTCCATGCTGAGTCCTTAGCGTCTGCTATTTATGTTTGCATGGGGACCACTCACTGGAGGTTGCACATTGATGAACTTGCCTGAACATTTCCCAGAATATATTCCTGACATTAAGTAACACATTGAGTTGCTATTTTTATTTAAACTCACTTGAACAAGACAACGTAGTGATGCATTTAAATATATTAGATACGTTTGTTCAAATATATTACAATCTTGGTAAGACTAATTTTAGGTAAGATTTCTGAAGATAGTAGAGCAAAATGGTGACAATCAAAAATTCTGGATTTAGGGATTTATCTTGGATTTTGTCTCTGATCTAAAGGCATAATGGGCATCCTGTCAAATGGTCAAAGTTCGTTAGCTAGTCTTAGATTTCCAAATGTGAGAAATAGTAATAATTCGAAGGGAAATAGAAGTAAGCCTGCTTTAGGGAGAAGTTGTGAGGCACTTGGGTACCTGTTCCTAATCTCATTCACATTGAGCAAGTCTACAAACAGTGGGCACAAATGTATTAACAAGTAGATTTTAAAAATCCATTTATCAATTGTTTGTACATTGGAGTGCTCTTTTAGCCTATAAAATAACAATACAGGTATAGGCTAGACCTAATTAAAATCGTGCTATTATTTCATTAGTTCTAGACTATCAATTTGTGAAGAGTTAATAGACTCTTTGGCAACCAGGAGCTGAACTGTTAAAAACAAATATGATAAAGAAGCTACGGATCCCACTGTTCAAATCGTGCCAGCCAAGTTTTTTTTTTTTTTTTTTTTTTTTTTGTAGAGGGTGCCATAGTAATTATGTTTGGTGTTTTGCATCCTAGGTCATCTTTTACAAACTCTAAAATAGTTGTGAGAAAATAGGAATGGATGGTAATTCATTGGATATTCAAATATGAATTTTGCATCATTTCAAGTATGACACAATGGAACACTTCTTGTTATTATTATTATTTTAATTTTTTCTTGTTTTATATTTGGAGACACTACATAGCTGAGAATGACCTTAAGCTTCTGATCCTCTTGTGTCTGCGTCTAAAATACTGAGATTACACACAAGCAACACAATGCCCGACTTATGTGGCACTGGGGATGGAAACCAGGGCTTCCTGCACTCTGGGCAACACCTCTAATAAATGACCTATGTCCCCAGTCCTCTTCTTAAACATTTTTTCAGCATTAAAAATGCAAATACTATCTTTTTTTCTCAGATTGTCAGAAACCAGGCAGCAGTTTAGATTTGTCCTATGATCCACAGTTTGCTTAAATCAAGTCTGAAGTATATTGTTTTGTCTCCTAAAGTTTTTTTTCTTAAATATTTTATTCTAACCATCACTATCAACCTTTCACTTTTCAGCAATCAAAAGGTTCTATAAAATAAAAATGTCTTAATTTTCATAACACTTTAGAGTCACGTGGGCCAGGACAGGTGTAGATAACTTGGAAGTTGAGTCAGAGGTCCAGGTTTTTCAGGTTGAAAGCATGTGTTCTTACATCTTACAGGACTGTTACAGAGGACTGCTCCTCATTTAAAGAGCCCTATGGAACAGTGGGGCACAAGGACCTCTTTGGATTAAAATGCCACAGTCTAAGTGGCTTACAGAAATAGATTTTATTTTAGTTTTACTGATCTGAAGATATGAAGTCTGAAACCAAGGAGATAAAAGATTTCCCTTTCAATTGCAGGTGGCGCTTTATCACTCTGTCATCATATGACCTTTGTTCTGTGTGTGCATCCCCTGTGTCTGCCACTTCTTATAAAAACACCAGTCCTATCAAATTAGGGTTCCACCCACAAGACTTCATTTAACCTCAGTTACTCTGTTAAAGGACTTATCTCCTCATATATACAGATTGAGGCTTTCGGCTTCAACACATGAATTTGGAAGGGATGCATTTCAGTTCATACCAGTCCCATATGAATGATTAAATTTTCTATTAAATAAGGACACTTACAAACCTGAGTCCCCATAGACGTGACAGAGGACAGTGGAACACCAGGGATGGCTATTGCTATAGGAGCTCTTCATGTTTTCTTCAGTTAGCCTCAAAATTTAAAATCTGGGACACTTTCCTCTATAATAAGTATGAATAGTTTTGTATTACAATGAATTTTTCTGGTACTAATTTGTCTTTGCAGTGGGTAAAGGAAAAGAGTGAAATTAATTTGTTTCTTAGAGATTGCTTTTTGAGCTAAGGTTAAAGCAGTGAGTGCTTTTAACTCGGGATAACAAGGCAAGCTTCAGGACTTCTGGCTGTGCTCATGCAGAAACCTTCCCCCACGAAATTCCATATTGTTACCTCCGATGCTTCCACTTATTACGGCTCTTCTCCAGTGAACATCAGATTAGTTATTTCCTAAATGTTTGTTTGCTATCTATCATGTAGACCTTTGTGTTTGTCTTTTGTTGATTAAGTCATGTGTCAAATAGCATTCATGGATTGCTTTTGGTGGAGTAAAACAGATTGCTATGGGGGATCATCAACTGTGAGGAAATTTCAATAGTGTTGTCTTCTACAAAAAATAAAATAAAATAAAAATTTGCCACAAGGACTAATACAGACAGCCCACAGAGGAGGATATCCAACTGATCAGGGATGGGGAAGGGGGGAATTAGGGAATTCGGGATAACAACACATTGTTTGCCCACTAAATAATGTAACTCATTATGGACAATAAGTATATATTTAAAAAAAACATAATATTTTTTCTATCATGACTCTTCAGATGATTCAGAATATATTTGTTCTTTATAAACAATACTATTAATGTTATTTTTATTCACTGGTTTCTGTTCTCTAGAAAGGTTCAAGGTAATATAATGTAGTCTAAATATCTTTAAGATTACCAAAACACCTTGCCTCCCCCCAGACTGCCCAGGTGTTTAATGGACACACAATCAAGCCCCTTTTGACAAGTTCTATTTGAAGAGTCATAGTTAATTTCTAAAATCTCTTAAGCCAAAAAGGGGCAGTTGAGTTAATTTTGTCAATAATGTGGAGATTCATATTATGTGGTCTAGTTTGCTCAGACCCAAATGGAAGCCATAGGAGTAATTTTAATTGAGATTTTTACAGCCATTTGATAACATTGTTTTGATCACTATAGTTAGGGCAGGATTCCAGTAGAGGCCATAAAGTCTGTGACTGATCCACTGAGTCACCCAGACTCTGTCATATATTGTTTAATGACCCATGCTGCCAGGAATTATTACTGCTTTCGAGCAATAACTTTTAAAGGAAAAACTTGTGGAAACAAAAATGATGATTATAGGCTGAAAACTTATGTTTGTAGCAAGAATTAATAAAACATCTCTGCACCAAGATACATGAGAGGTTAATCATTTATTTGCAATGAGAGTTTTGACTCCTTAACCACCTATAGATAGATACAAAAATATATGTGTGTGTATACATGGATATCTGATACTGATGAATATTTTCCCTTTCCTTCGTTAATGTTTTCAGGGCACTTACAGATGCTAGAATAATCTCTAATGTTTTTGCTCAATCTGCTCTGGAGATGGATGAAATAAATAGTTTAAACTAATTAATGTAACACCAGCTGTTACAAGTGCTTGGCAGACGTCTGTGCGTTTTGATGGGCAGGGAGCGGCTGTTGTACTTGACTTTATTTTAGTACAATGTTGATCACAGTGTAAGCTGGAATAAATGACAAGCCAAAAGAAGGAACAGAGGATGAATTCTGTGTGATTTAAAATAATACCAAGTTCTCAAAACATATTGATATGCATATATGTATCTCTATCTATTGATCTAGCTATCTGTCTATCACTGAAAAACTCGGCAGGGGAGGAGATTCATGCTGCTGGATATCATTATATCATAAGAACTTGAAGTTTCTAGGATAAGCATGCATGAAACATCGAGGCCCATGGTCTTTAACAGTTTTCTTGTTTTATTCCAGAGGATTGATTAGAGGTACAGGTATTCACTTTCAGTTAAGAGGCTGAGACTCTGCTAATTAAATGCCTTTGGGGAAACAAAATAAAATGTCTGAATTCTTCTTATTTTGGTTGTATGGCAGAGGGAATACTCTGAGTCCAAGGCCAACCAGTCCCATATCTTCCTGACACCTGGGACTAAAGGTATTCATCACATATGCCTGACTTATAACTGTATTCTTCAGGAATATATGGGAAAATGATAAATATTTCGATTGCATTATGTTAGCAAATTGTAGGTGAGCTGATCTGGCTTTACTTTTTGATAGTTACGACTACTGTTATTTTGAAATCTCTCAAAGACACTTGTAAGTACTTTTCTGTGTATAAGTTTCTCACGGAAAAAGAAAAATGGAACTTTGCAGCTGTGACCTCTGAGCAGAGATGTTCTATTGGACTACAATGGGAAGTGAGTCTCCTTGAGAAAGGGCTTCAGTACCTACTACAATGGAGAAAAATGCTTCTGCCAATATGATTATGGTTTCCACAAGTTTGAAAAAGGCGAATTGGCTGCCTAATCCCCAGTTTAAAGTTGGAGGGCAAGCTGCAGTGTTATGGCTCATAAATATAACCCCAGAACTCTGAAGAATGAGATCGGAGTATTGCCGTGAGTATGAAGCCAGCCTGGGCTACAAAACGGTATCCTTTCAAACAACCACAACTAGATACATAGATAAATAGATGATAGATAGATAGATAGATGATAGATGGATTATAGATAGATTGATAGATTGACAGATTATTGATAAATAGATGATAGATAGGTAGATAGATAGATAGATAGATAGATAGATAGATAGATAGATAGATAGATAGATAGATGATAAATAGGCAGATAGATGATAGATAAATAGTTTATAGATAGAGAGATAGATAGATGATAGATAGACAGATAAATAGGCAGATAGATGATAGATAAAGATAGATAACAGATAAAGTTGGAAAGGGCATCTTTGTTCTGTGACAGAGAAAAAGTGGCTATCTCAGAATATCCCTACATTAAGATCACAGTCTCAATCTGTAGATTGCCACCCTGAGAATTTGTCTAAGTTATTACAATATGTGGTGAGCAGATGGCAAGTGCACTACGGCAAGAATTAATGGATGGGAGATGATGTCATCAGTGAGATGACAAGGTTCACAAGGTACTTGACCTCCAAGAATAAGTCTCAACTGGTTAGAATTCTAAATGGTGAACCTTGGTGACACGAGCTAAATGGGCAATATGTGTGACTTGTATTTCTTTATGGTGGTGTTTACCCCCTTTACTGAACTCCACATAATGGGATTTTGTCCCTGAAGACTCAGAGATATTGTTGGAGGGCTGCACCTTGTAACCTTCCGAGGATTTCAAATACAAATCCCCATATCTAAACTTTAACAAAATCACAGCAAATGTTATTTATGAAGTCAGGTTCAGAGTTTTCCATTTTTCCTCTTTTTTATATGTATATATGCAGAAAGAACTTAGTTAAGACATCCCATTAATTTTAACATGTTATCACAAAACAGCAAAGTGCTGACTCCGTGAAAATATTCAGTGCATAAAATTAAACTTTTATATTTCCATTAAAATATGTTTCTATAAATACAAACCTAAAATAAGCTGTCAGGGACCCTGATGTTGTCTTTATATTTTAATTATGTCTTTACTTCCACTTACAGGTGACAAACCTAAACACATTTACATTTTTATTTCAATATTATTATCATTTTAAAATTTCAAATGACTTCTTGATCTATTTGCTATCACCAAGAGTTGATACTTTAGAATTTGCATAGGCCTAGCAAATGTAATTTGGAAAAAAAAATATCATCACCAGTATAATTACAGATATGAGAACTCAGAAGAAATGTAGGCAAAACACGATAATCAGATATGTGCATGGTATACAATCAAATGCAAGAAAGCATCTGTATGATTTTTTTTGGAATGAGAGTGAACTGATTAAAGGATATATCCAAAGTGAACATATTGAAGACATGTACAGGAAAGATCTAACCATGGAAAGTATGAACTTCCTCCTCTGGGCATTCTTCACCTCAGATACACAATCTGACAGGAATCCTAATTCATAATAACACAAATAAATTATTGTAAGTATAGAGAGCTGCATTGAATTTTGCATGCCTGAGCTGATCTTATTAATAAGGAACTAGTTGTAAATTAGACAAGTTTATTTTTACTAATGGAGATGAAAGAAATAGGTGTATACCAGTGTCTAGTGCCAATGACATGCATGCGTGTTTAGTGGCGTGCATGTAGTCAAAAAGCTGTGAAGTGCATGTTTTAGTAATTTGAAATATAACCATGTCCATACACATCAGTGTTATCAGCTGTTAAAGGGAAACAGATGATTCTGATAGCTCAAATGTTAATGAAATTATAAGTAGTAATTTTATCAACTAAATGAACTTGAAGGAAGATAACTCCTTAAAGTGCCCTGATTGGATGGCTTTCCATGAACTTGTAACGGCAGTAGACATGGAAATGTAGTACTTGGATAGCTTCAAACTTTAATATAAGTTTAAAGTCCTGAGAATTTCTTCATTATAGTCCACTGATAGCTAAAGTTTAACTTATAGTTGCAAATACTGTAACAGTAAATTAATTTTAGAGCAATTACTTGGCAATATAGTTTGTAATTTAGATTCAGTGTTATCAGTTTGGACATATCAAAGCCTATATATTTAAAAAAGTTCTAAACTCTCTAAGCTTAGGCTATCATGTGTTAATATTACCTGCATGATTAGCATAATTAAACAGTATTCTGTCAATATCTATCAAGTGATCAAAAGAGCTTATGAAATTAATTGATAAATTATTCAGGGGACTTGCTATTTTTAATATAAATGAAATAACAGAATCCATATCTCATACTTCATTGACACTCAGTATTGATTATATGGCTAAATCATTTTCAGGGGCTGCCTTTATTTAATCTGATCTCCTTTTCTGTCTGAGGCAGATAAAATATTAATACAAGGTAAATGAGTACTCAGTGCACTTGCCATATGGCCCCTGTGGAGGACAGGGCCTGGGCAGCCTATGGACTTGCCATATGGGCCTAGAGGGAAAAGGTAAGTATTACACAGAAAACAAATCTACCATATGGGCTAGGTGGAGTACTGGAGAGTCTAAATACTTGCTTATCCTGGAATATTCTTCACAAAAGAATAAAAGACATATAAATAATATATTATGTAAAACCCCTTCCAAATGGATCAATTGTTTAGATTTAATATGATGCTTTCAAGCATTGTCCAGAGCACATAAATAATCATGGTTTACTTTGAAATGGGAAAGAGGATCATCAATCATTTACCCCTGACATTTTTACTTTGCATTTAACATCTGTTCCATAATAGCATGCTACAGTAATACACTTAACATCATATTACACACTGAACCCAAACAAATAAATATAACACTAACTGAGAGATACTGAAAGTTTGCCTTGCTTATATTAATATTTTTGCAAATGTTATATTATCTGTTCCCTCAATCACTTGAATTATATAGAGTAGATGAAACTAAGCAAATGGCAAAAGCAATTTTCTTGGTACAATCAGACCTCATTAATTTTGTTTCTGCTAATATGGAATTTATGATAATTCAGCTTGGGCTTGATAAAGTTTACCTTTGTCCTAGATATAAAGAAAAGATTTGCTAAGCCAATTATTAGTATAAACAAGATTACAATGAACATGGTTAACCCACTTAAGAGAGCATACATTTCAAGGATTTTAGCACATTAATTGAATGCAAATACATACTGCTAATAACAAATGAGCCTAATTTAGTCTTTGAATCAGGGTCCTGTAACACCTTATTTTGTAGCAGATGGTTCTAATTACTGTATATACTTCTAAATTCTCTATATATTTCTTTGCACTGCTTATTACTGAGACATTTGTTCAATTTAAGCTCAGCCATTTCTGGAAACTGCTGTCTCACCTTATTTGCCAAAGATACTACATAGAAGTTAATTTTAAATACGTATAACTTTTTAATTATATACTGAAATGACAATTAAACCTTTCAATTTCTAAAATTGTTCTAAAAATTTTTACTTATTTGCAAGGAGATGAGAGAGAGAGGGAGTGGTGGAGAGAGAATGAGTATACCAGGGTCTCTTGCCATTGCAAACAAACTCCAGATACATGCAACACTTTGTGCATCTGGCTTTGCGTGGGTAGGGGGAATTGAACCCTAGCCATCAAGTTTTGTGAGCAGGAAGATTTACTGTGAAGCCATCTGTCTAGTCCATAAAATTGCTTTTGATATAAATTAAACAACCAAAGGCCTATAAGAAGCCACTCATAATCAGAGTTTGACAACTGTGAATTTATTTGAAATTATATTTCCAATTACCTTCTGAATCATTCCTGACCAATATATACATTAAAACATTAACATTTATTCATATAGGAGTTTGGTTTTGTCAGAATCTGATATCATTTAATGAACTTATTTATACTTTGAGATCTAAGAAAAAGAAAACTGAAATTAATGAAATCACTGAATATTATTTATCTACTTGACCGAATTTTAATGTTTTTCTCCCAAATCAGGGGATCTTCCCCCATGTTCTCTGGTTGGCACATTACATTCTCTTTTTTCTTTTGTATATTTTAATATAAGTTTTCCTTTTGTCTCTGTGGATGGAACCTAGAACTTTTCCCTCTGTTCATGTGTTTTTTTCTCTCCTTCTTCATACCTGTGTTTGTTAATCCATGTTGAAAAGCAAAGAGAAAATCATATTACTATCCAACTTCTAAGACACTGTGGGTCTGATGAGCATATAGCAGAGAAGAACAAAGTGTTCAGGAGGCTGGAATGAGTAGACTGAAGAAAGAAGGTCCTTGCAGATACATAAAGCAGAGGAAGTCCTAGAAGTTGCAGATGATAATGAAGTAGAAAAATATAAAACTATATACGAATGAACCAAGGAATGCCTGCACATGGAGGACTGGTTTCTTTGTTGGAGTCCAGAGGGAATGTCCTAAGAGAAGCAGCATAAGGCAGCTGAAAGCCATCAGAGAGCATGAAATCCAGGCACAGTTTCTGGCATACTGTGGACCTGGGTTATTATTTCAGAAATATAACCTTTGGGGAAACAGATCAGATCAGTCAAGGAAACCTGTTGTTGAATTTATATTTGCATGTTTAATCTATGTAAGTAGCAAAAGAAATATAAGGATTCTTACAAGCTGTTTTGGGGGTCAGAGTGAGACAGAGTATTATGGTAGGCAGAGTGTGTTGGAACAGAGGTTGGGGGGGGGCATTAAGAGCTGAAGCTCCCAAATATCTTTCAAGGGCATGCTCCTAGTGTCCTAACATTTTTCTCCATCTCTCAAGGATTATACCCCCTCCCAACAGCTTCTCAGGCTACCTAACAAAATTTCAGCATATGGCCTTCAGGGAACATTTAAGATTACAATCTCAACCTCAAACAGGTTTGAGATAATAACTCATGTTTTCCCAAAAGTTACTGCTTCTCACCATGTAAAGTCACAGCAGTCGTTAGGCTAGATGCTATCCTTGACTGTGAACTTGCTTGGTTTTTGTTTGTTTGTTTGTTTGTTTGTTTGTTTTTGTCACATTCAAGTCCCAGAATGTTGCTACTTGATATTCTTCTCCTCATGGTTAGATTCTAAGTGTTGCATATCTCACTTGATATCAATTAATCCATGGATATTCTAAAATGAGCACCTTTTAACTTGTCTAATTTACCAATTCAATCAGTTGGCAAAATAATATATATTCATATTTGAATGTTAATTTTTTCCAAAAAAAGTCACTCATGAATTTTATGATTAAAATTTATTATTAAATTCAAGTTACAAATTTAATTATGTTGGTAAAGAAAGTAACAGCTATGCTAAGTGCGTTTTGATACTCTGAAGCTATTTTATATTAGGAGCTGCATTGTTTTCAAATAAAAAATCATATTAAATTACAATATGTATTTCTCTTGTTCAGCAAGTTAATATAGAAGTGAAATGAATATAATTGGTTGCTGGTATATGAGACAAATAAGGTTAAATATTTTGATAATTCTTAAATTTGCTGTCAGCATTTTCATTATGACATCTTTCATAATATGCTCTTTACAATATATTTATCATAAGGTATGGAGTGGATAGGGGAAAAGAGAAAGTAACCTATATTTAAAAGTAAGAGTGAGATTTTCATGTTTTGCCTAATTCTTGCATTTTTGGATTATACTACAAGAAGACAAGGAATGAGAAATGACTGATAATGTTATCTGAAATAATAACTGTACTATATATATATATATATATACTTTCAGACATAGTTTTAAAAATAAATTACTAAGTAAAAATAGTGGCATTTTTAAATTGAGAAAAATATAGAATATATCTAATTTCTGAATTAATTTTGAGATATTTGGGGCCAGCAGATGTTTTCCTTGAATAGATCACATTAAAACAATACTAGCTACAATTTTGTCCATCTGACAGCATTCTTTTTCTGTGCCACAGAGAATGATTTCTTATTAGTCCAAGTTAGCGTTTTAAAGCTTATATATATAGTAAGGCCCACAGATTTGCAATGTGTTTTTATGCTCTGAGAATTGCAAAAGAGCAACTGTGTTGTTTAAGAATCCCCTTCTCACCATGAGGAGAATGCTGACAGAGACATAAACTTGCACTCTTAACATTTTATCTTTCCCTAAATCCTAAAAATTAGTGCTCTCCTTTGTATTTTTATATGACTATGTTAAAAAGAAGTTAATTCTAAAAAGGAGGGGTCATATAATCTCAATAGGTAAAAGAAATATAAAAGTCACCTAATTGAGCCTCCTAACAATTTCTAGGGAATAATTTCCATACTATCCATGACAAGAAGCTTATCAACCTTTGCATGGATGCTATTTTCCAAAGCTGTGACAATAAATTTAGAGAGATGAACAGAATCTTTCTTACTATATACATATACATATTAGTCTCTTTTCTGTATGGTATGCTAGAAATTATTTGCATAAACTAAGTGAAAATTGAGATGGAAAATAAATATCAGAACTAAATTTCATTTATAGAGTTCCCCTTTTTGAAAAGGAAATCTTATTATATTCATACTCAAAAAGTTAAAATATATATCATTCTCAACTGTAAATGAGCTACTTTATGATGAGTCAGGACTTCATAAATTAACTGGTTTTGAAAACAAATTATATGAGATAATTACCCAATCAACAATAAATATGTATGATAAACAAGGGGCTTGAGATGAAATAGGAGAACAAAATGGACAGATTTCCATCCATCACAGTTTTGATTTTTTTAAATATTAAATAGGTTGAAAGAACCAGACATATATCTGAATTTGTTTGAGGACAATTTGGAAAAAGTCTGATTAATTTGATGAGTCTAAGATATACTAGTAAGTAGCTGTTATGGAAGAGAAGTGAACAAAGAGTTGTTTCAAGGCAATGAAATCCCTGTTTGCCTACCAGGTTTCATTTATGGCCAGTCTTTCTTATTCACATACCAGCCTCCTAGGCTCAGAACAGTGTGGAAAGGTAAGGGACTATTCAAAACAACCTGTGGCATGTATGTCATCACTACACTTAGCCAATCATATGATCTGCAAGAATTCATTCATATAGATCATCAAGATGTCTAGCATAGGGCAGCATCTGAGCTCTCTGCTATCATCTCAGAGCGGATCGGTAGTCGTGAACTCTAGGAATTCCCAGGGTTTGGATGATCTACACTGGGAGGAAAGTTGTAAAACACTGAGGGAGATTGGAAAAACTACATCAAGTGCCTGGAGTGGAAAAAAAGGGGCAGATTGATAGCTAGGATCACAGGAAGCACACACCAAGGGAAAGCTAAACTGCAGCAAATACAGAAGAAAATGTGTGGCAACACCCAGGTTTTAATAGAAACTGACAAAGAAGAAAGGTCTCGTCCCTTCCCTCCTGAAGGGAATCTCTTCAACATCAGTTTTTCTTTGTAGACCTTTGTTTTCCCTTGTCATATGTATCAATTTTTTAAAGTGGCAGTTTGACAATTAAATATTTCTCATGAGGCTGGTAAAAAAACATTTTTGGTACAGTTGATAATGGTAAAATTATAGAGGGGAAATGTCTGCATAGGTTACTTCCCATTAGCATTAATTAGTACTGAATGTCTATGGTTTTCATGGTTGGCCATCTTTGACCCACACTGAGAGATAGTACAGCTTCATGTCTAGATTATATACTCAGGCATGCACAGTGAGTGAATGACCACTTGTCAGCAGTTTTTAATCTGAGGGCATCTTGAAAGTTTAGGGTGATCACTGACTGGGTTCTAAGGATTTAGTCAAGACTTGAAAATGAATGAGAAGAGAAGCAGAAAAAGTCTGTATTTTCTATCTACTCTTAGATAATTTTTGAGTTTCATAGATAGATAAATAGATATGTATTTATGTGTATTTCTGAGATATTGTAAATGCCAATGAATAATTTTTATTTTCAGTACTGAGTTTAGAACATGGGCTCTGAAACAAGATTATTTGTATCCAAATCCTGGCTGATATCTTTACTAGCTAAGTTACCTTCAAAGTTAATTCCTTTTTCCCTCTATCTATTCATGAAATGAATATAACAATGAAATGAACATAACACTAGCAGGATTGTGATGATGGTAAAATGAGTCAATGCATGCAACAAGGTTAGTCCACTGCTTTGCACACATAAAGTGTTCAAGGAGGACCAGGTAATCTAGTGACAAAGACAATTATCATACAATACCCTTGATGATTTGATATAGCAATGAATCATTAGAATGTTTTCTTAGTTGTATCACTTTCTATTATCCTTTACTAAAAATCCTATCAAATGTCACCTCTCACCTATGTTCCTGGTTAGACAAGTTGTTTTTCTTTGTATGACACTTCATCAGGGTCATTTATGTATTTCGTTGGAGACTTTCATATATGAACATATTGCAAATTTGTTGTGTGCTCATCAGGCTGTCTTTTGTCTCCTCTCCCCATCACATTCCACTAAAGGCCTTCCACAGAGGTGTCATCAGTAGGGTCATGAATGCCCCAGTCAGTGTATATGGAGGGGACAATGCCTCACAGTATGCCTCCCCACCCTGTGGTTCTACCCCCTCTTCCACAGTTTTCTTCCACAGTGTTCCTTGAGCCTTGAAGAGCTCGCTAAAAGTCTCCTGTAATGTTGAGCTCTTGATAGCCTCATATTTTCTGATTGATGAGTTTTGAGTCTCCTCAATGTTTACCATCATCCCCACCAAGAAGGTTTTCTGACTAGCAGTAGGAGTAGTACTAATATTTAATGTTACTTCTCCTGTCTGATCTCGCTTTTTCCCAAGACCACTTGCATCAGGAGGGAGTGTGGGAGAGAATAATTGCTGTGAGGCTCTTGTGACCTTCTTCCCCATCTATTAGGATGTTATCAAGTGCTCCATTACCATTACTGTAGACTTTGCATAGCAGTTTTGTTCAGTTCCAAATTGGCTGTAGTTACATTCTATACAGCATGATTGCATCATGTTATATCTAGAAAAAAAATGACATATAATAATTTATACAATGCATGCAATATGTCATAATAAAATGCTTGTATATGTACATGTTTATACATATGCATATGTATAAAATATGTATAATAAAATGTCATACAGTACAATGACAGGAAAACAACACAATTTTTAATGAAAATAAATAGAAATCTATATTATACATCTTGAAAAGTTTTATCTCCCTTACTTTTGCATGTTTTACGTGGAAAACAAGAAATTGGAGAAAGGGAAATAGCTGAGTGGATAAACATGCCTGCTGGACCTCCAGAACCCACATAAAACCTGTTGTTATGGTGCACAAAATGAAACAGGAAGTTCATATGCCAGACAAGTAGCCTGGCATATGCCACTATCAACAATAATAAACCCTATTTCAGACAAGATGGAAGACTATCAGTAACACCCAGGTTTATCCTCTGACTGCTACGTGCACATTGAGGTGCGCATGCACACACACACATCAAAAAAAAAAAAAAACACTGAGGACTTGAGCCAAAATGATTTCTACTGACAAGTCATACTCGTTTAAATGTTTCATTAATTTTAGTTTATTTATTTGCATGCAGAGAGAGACAGAGAAGAGATACACAGAGAAAGCGAGAGAGAAACAGAGAGAGAGAGAATGAGCACTTCAGGGCCTCTAGCTACTGTGTTGCATATGCAACTTTGTGCATTTGGCTTAACGTGGGTGGGTACTGGGCAATTGAACTTGGGTTTAGGCTTTGGAGGCAAGCACCTTAACTGTTGAACCATCTCTCCAGCCCAACCACTAAGGACTACTCATACTTTTATGATAAATCACTCTAAATAAAGTAGAAGGAAAATCCTAGTTTAAATAATCTTGTACACAGAGTTACTTCATACAGCAGGGGAAAATAATATCTTTTATATTTATCATTTTTATGTACTTAGAAATAGAATGCATTTTTTATTCAAAGACCCAAGTATATTAGCACTGAGCAGAGATAACAAGAATAGGACAGACATCAAACTATGACACCCATGACACTCTCTACATTTTTATTTTCTTTCAAAATAATTTTGATTTTATAAAGGCCTTGGATGTATGTGACAACTACTCCTCCCTCCCCTTGGAAATTCTCAAAGCTTTTTTTTTTGAAACTCATTTTTGGCAGATGTAAATTTAAGTAAATTGGCCAAGGTCACAGCACAATAAGGGGAGAGTTATCAAGGGAATGCAGTTTCCTGCTTTTTTTTTTCCACCATCCATGAAATTAGAGTAACTCCACCCCTTCAAATGAAAGGGTTTACTTTTTTTTTTCTTTTTGAAATTACAAACTATGATTTGGAAATTGTTTTAAGCATTAACTCAGGCTTTCACGAGTGGTGGTTTAGGACTGTAAAATGTTTATGCATGCATTATTCAGCTACTGTTACTGCACCTATTACAGCCTAGACAGCTTGTTTGAAAAGGAGAGCCCATTGTTGTTGGAACTGAACCATCAGATTTGCTCAGGATGAAGAAGCTCTCTGTAGGAAAAGAACTATTTCACTTTCCATGGGCAAGCACAGGCTGTAAAGTAGATTATCAAAGTACACAGAAATAGAAAATTAGATCAGAAGTGATGTTTTACTCTGAGGTCTTCTTTTGGGCCTTATAAAAAGAGAAAGAACTAACCTTGTTCTATTTTTGAGTCCTGGAAAAAAAAATGCTTCGTAGCAGGCATCTCACCTTTAATTAGGTTTCTGCTTTGGGGAAGCGTTTTTACCAGCCCCCTTTCATTTATTTTTAATGATGTTATCACTAACATACAAACAGTCCTTCATAAAACACAAACAGTTTCTATATAAAGCCTGGTGTTCATGCCCTGATAGAGTTAGTCATCTAAAAACAAATGTTAGGATTGTTTCCCTTGTGCTCTTAGAACCCTTAATGGCCCTACTGAGCAGATATACAAAACATTAACCCAGGAAATATAACTGTGTCTGCTGTGCAGCTTTCAATAAATGTTTTCCCATATTCACTTGCAACATCAGCAGTCAGGTTACGCCCACAGGGTCATGGAAAAGACAGCAAGGTCAAGTGAGTGGATCTTTGCAGCAAAAGCTATGGGAGCCCTTTCATAACTACTTATGACTTACTACATTAAGAAGGTGGATGGAGGAGGTAAAAGCAACCCCAAAATGTTTTCAACTTAAATCACTGAGTGTAAGAGATACCTGACACCACTGTACTTTCCCCTGAATATCCCCAAGGTATGAAGGCAATACAAATTTTATGCACAGATATCTGAGTACTAACATTTTATTTTCTCAGGTGAATTTGTTTTCAAAGCCAAGTTTAAAAATGTAAGAGGCAATTCCCTGTCCTTAGAATTTTCTCTGTGCACAGGAACTCTGAAATATAAATATAGAATAGCAAGAAATCCGACTGTCTTTTGCAAACAGTGACAGGATATATGCTACCACCATTAAAAAAATACAATTTCTTCAGGTCTTTAGCGACCAACTCTGGTTTCCTGAGTTGTTATGCTTTAATACAGTCTTCAACAAAAATTAAATGTCCATCTATTTCCATGATATTTTTTTCTATCCTGTCTCAAGTCACACAATCATAATTTATTATATTTGTGAATAACTACTGAGGACTATTTGGATTGTTCTTTTGGCACATGAACCCTATGACCTTAATAAAATCATCATTACATGCATTTAAAAAATTCATTCCTAGAACTGATTTTTATGTGAAAATAATATCAGTGAAATTGTTTTTTTTAGCCAATAGGATAATCTTACACTGGAAGGTATTTTGGAGTCTGGGTGGATGGCTCCTAGGTTCAAACACTTGCTTGCAAAACCCAGAATCAATTCATGAGTATATACCAAAAGTGGTGCATGTGTCTAAGGTTTATTTGCAGCATCAAGAAGCCCTGACAAACATATCTGTTCTCTCCTCTTTCTCGCCCCCTTTCTCTTTCTCTCCCAAATAAAACTAGATTAAAAAGAAACATTGAAAAGTTGTTAAAATAAGGTATTTTCAGTGTTCTAGTATGGATGCATTATAATTTTAAGACAGACAGTAACTTCTTATTTTTGCTTCTGTATTCTTTCAACTTACCCATGTTCCTTCAACAGAAATTACTAAGTCCTTACCTGAGAGGAGTAGCTGAGATTATAAGTATGTTCCCTTTTCATCTAATGAGTGCCCTTAACTTTTTCTTGCATCTTAGATAAATATACAAATAGTTTCATAAATAGGTGTGTGATAAATATTTTGTGAATTAAATTTAGCAAAACTGGAGAATTGGTGTATTTTTATCAAACATCTACTCTCCTACTAAACATACTCGTGTTTTTCTTCCCATGTGAGAACTTTAATCATCCCAAATGAAATTCCATAGATCCAATGCTGCTTAGGGTGCATCTTCAAAGTCTCTTAGGGGTTTTCATATTGCACAGAGTCTTTTTTCTCTAAAAACTAAACTTTCCCTATCATGTTCAAGTGGACACAAAATTCCACTCAGGCCTGTTGCCTGAAGAGAAAGTAGTGAGCAGGCTACTCTGTCTGCACTGTCCCCCTTTTCAGGATGTCGCTCTTGTGAGTCATTTACAGGGTTGATCACAGTAAGTGGGGTTTTACAATGCAACTTCTGCATTTAGAAATGATTCTGGTGTCTACATGGTACATCTTCATTACAGGCCTTATCACAGACACAGGATGTAGAAACTATGCCATGGAGGAACCAGAATAGCATACCTGTCATGCCATAGTGAAGCCAAATTTCCAAAAGAAATGTGTAATACCTTTCTTTGTCAATCATTCACTTCTCCATTTTGTACAGTAAAATAACAGCTTATATTACTAAAAACATTTTTACAGTCTAATTGGAATAAACTTTAATTCATTGAGTTTATACTAATTCTTGTTATAAATTAACCAACTAGGACCTAGTGTGGTTTGTTTATCCTTTGGCCATAGGAATATCATTTACTGGAATACAGTGTCTTTTCTTACAAAAGATTTGTAGTAATTATAAATTGAGGATTTAAAAATGGAACAAAATTCAATATAAGAAATATCTTATTCTGTGGTAACTATAGATGTTTTATAGATTTTACACTATATGTGAAAGTCAAATCTAGAAATCTTAACATATTTCAGGATTGCTTCTGTTTTCAGAAGATGAAATTTGAAAAAAATGTGAACATTTTCTGAATTAAGATTACATCCTGGAGTTATATTATTCAACTGTATTATTGTTTCTTTTATAAACATAGAGTACCTAGAATAAGAATAAGTCTGCCTTTCAGTTAAGACTAAACTTAGTTTAAACATCTGAAACTCAGGTCTGGATACAATTTTCCAATGTTTTTGTCTAAGTGTCTAGGCTGAATTTTTGCATTAGGCATGCTAAAACTCTGGATTTTTTTTTATTTTTATAGGAATTATTTACTTCGGAGTGGAAGGAAAAATACATTATTTTCTAGAATTTTCTACAGAACATTTTTTCACTTTATCAAACTGGAAACAGTTTCTCTTTTGAGCCACTGACTTTTCATAATTATTAAATAAGGATATTTTGGTACTAAAAACTATTTCATATGGAAATGAAATTGATCAAAATCCAACTGTTATTCAGCATATTTTTACATGGAATTTGTAATTTACTAAAAAGTACTACACACAAACACACACACACACACACTTGAAATAATATATAATTGAAACCCAAAGGGATTACTTACGAAAATAACAACTGAGATTTTATTATACAGGAAAGAAAACATTTTAAAACTAGAGTCCTGTTATTTCTTTAAACAACAAGGTTCCTTAGGATATCCTGCTAACTTGTTATGTGTGATAAGATTGGAGGGCGAAACAATCTTTGTCTTTCAGAGACATCAATCTCACTGAGGGTTACTTAAGACTTGAAGTGTGAGTAGAATCATGAGATGAGGTGCTGAGAATAGTAGTATCACGTTTTAGCCTTTAATTTTCAAATGAAAAGTTGTTTTCTGCTCTAATTGTCACTTGGTTCTAGGAATTACACATGCACATTTTGATGGTCACCATCAAACTTACCACAGGAGTATGAAAAATGTTCTTGTCAATTTCTTTCAGTTTTTCCATTAACTTAAAAGAAAATATTTAAAACAGATTAACACATTGTAAAATAATCCAAAACCCTTGGCATGTGACAAATCAATTTCATTTTAACATAATCCTTTTAAAAAGTCTGGGCACATGTATAAAATGGACATAAGATCTTTAGTGAATGTGCGCATCCGCTTCTTCCACACTGTACAGTTAGAAGAGATAATGTTTTGATTTAATCTTTCTAGAATATTCACGGTATCAAAAGTCATTTTTATTGAAGAAGGAAGAGCAAAGTTCTTAACTTTACAGTCTTTGCAAGAGGAAATAAAACAGATTTTCTATGAAATTAATCTCCGCGAAGTGACAATTTTTCCAGATAATAAGGTATTAAGAGGCAGAAAGGATTTTTTTAGTTTGTTTGCATTTTGATTAATTTGCGTTTTCTTGCACTGATCTTAAAAAATATATCCTTCCACCCATTTTTAAGTAGTTGGTCTACTCTAAGTATGATTACTTCTTATCTAGATACTTACTAAAATGCATCACATATACCTCCACTATGTAGCATGATAAATGAATAAATTATACAAAATAATAGTCCATTCTCATCTATGAAGATGAGCATAGAATGCCACTGAAGCAGCAGAAGAAGATAAATGCACACACACACATTTGCACACACAGAAACATTTTAATATATGACTAGAGTAAGCAGTATCTGATGCAATGATAACAGCAAAAGTGTTTTACTAACTAGAAGAATTATCTAGTTAATAACCAGCATAAGTCATTCTAATCTACAGGAGCTTTTAGATGCCTTCAGAGTGTGCCTTTGCATCCTACCTCTATTACGAAACATGCAGTTTAAGTAAACATTGGCTCGTGAAAGGAGGCATGGTGATGACTTAATGATCTTTCACACAACACCAAGCATAGTCAAGCACAAATGCATTGACATTAAATCAAATAATGATAGAGGGAGGGAAGCAATAATCAAATGTATATATTATCCATTTGATTTTTTTTTCTCGGACAGTCTTTAAAAATTGTGAAGTCATAAATGCTGACATGAAAGCATCCTCAGGTAGTCATCTGGCTCTCTTCTTCTTTTCATGAGACAAGCAATTATTATCCGCATGATCTATTAAGCCCTATTTTATTTACCATGTGACACCTAAGGTGATGCTGATCAAAAAATATTGCTCTCCTTTCTTAAACAGTTTCACATGCGCATAGATGTTTAACAAGTACCTTTTCAGAACTCTTGTGAGGAAACACCGGTAGCCTTGGTCTGGAGCCATAATTTATGATTGTCAGGTAAACTGTGTCCAAGATCACCTTGTTCACATTAACCATGCAGTTGCTCTACCCCAGAATTACAGTCTTCCCATAACCCTGGTGGCAAGGTGGTGATTAAAAAAATGACATCATGAATCCTGCGTGAGTTGCTTATTTTCTTTCTTTTCTGGTACTTCCAACCTCAGGAGTGAGCACTGTGGTTAGCAGGATGGGTGGAGATCACACTTCCCTCAACTTTCTTCTCTTTGGTTCATTAACTAGGAATATGAAAAGGTGAGGGAGACAAATTTAAGTTGTTCTGACTTTGATGAGGGAACAAGGTATTGTGGCAGCTACCCTAAGATTTCTGCCCAAGAGAGAGGTAACTGGACAACGTTTTGTGGGGTTAGGTAGTGTCATGAAAAGGAAAGTGATTGAGGAGAGACATGGGTCAAACGAGAATCATCATCAACTGTACTGAAGATTTCAGCCACCTGTCAAATTGAGAGATACTGTCAGGACTATGTCAGGACTGGTTAATTCTCCTTTGGTGAAATATGAAAATATTTGTAAAATTGAGAATACTGCCCGGATTAAAATTTTCTCTCTGATTAGAATACACTAAAATAAGCCATAACGTGTGATAGTTGTATCACTAGAAATGAGGAAACAGAATAAAACTGAATAAAAAGATTTCATTTGTATAAATTGTTCAAATTTTAAAGCATATTCAGTAAATGAAATAAGGAGTATATTATCTGAGAAGAGTTTTAAATTTGATTTTAAGTATTGTAATGGATGTTTTGTTTTTTAATATTTAATTTTTTCCAATGGAACTGTTCCAGTTCAAAAAAAAGTAAGACTTCAGCTAATGAAAGTTAATATTATAGTCATAATTTAGAACAACATATTTGAATTCCAGCCTTTCTTTTGGGGTGTGAAATAAAAGGTCTCAATTGTGCATTCTTTTGTTAAGTTCTTTACAAATATCTTGGGACAAATCATCAATTTGAAGGAAGGGTTAATTGAGAAAGAAACATCCTGACACAGAGCATTTCTCTTATATGAAGCTCTAGAAATCCTCTATTGTCAATCCAAACAGAGCAAACTAAAATGAGATAATTGGGAAGGTGTCCATAAAGTCAGCCTGAATATATTATCACAACTATATATGAGATAATATTTGTTTTAAAAAGATTCTATGGCACTGTAAACTCAGTCTCATTAGAGACTGCATTTAAAAGGCTTATAAAGTTACTCATTAATGTTATCTTGTTGTATCTCCACAGCTTTTTCATTAAAGAAAATTCAGCAGAAAGCATTTTCTCCTGATAGCAGGAACCAATTTGCAATAAATGTTCTGGAAACCACTAGGGAAGCCATTACTGAGGTCTAATAAAAACAGACAAGCGTAACTTGTTCTATATTTTTGTTTCAATCACATACAGATGAGACCCCGCTTTCTACACCAAATGCAAGAGACAGCCTTGACAAACTCTCTCTAACTGGGCATGGACAGCCACTACCTCCAGGCTTCCCCTCTCCTTTTCTGTTTCCTGATGGATTGTCTTCCATAGAGACCCTTCTGACGAACATTCAGGTAGGTTTTTATTGCTCTGAATGATAGGAACATGGAACACACACATGAGAGTTTTCTTTACAAAGTCTCTCTCATTCCAACTTAACCCACTCCCACACGATATTTACTGATCTGTGGAATTAAACATGTTCCAAGCCATTCAAAGTTTAAACTTGCCATGCTAACCAAATTGGTTTACGTCCTAAAAACAGATGAAAATGATGTGGGCATTTACACTAAAGCATTCTGCTGAAATCTTCTAGTTATTGCCAACTAACTAATGGGACAAACTTCACTGTTTACATTTGTATGTCTGACTAAATGACAGCATGCAACTTCTAATAAATATTTAGATATTTTTAAACTTCTGGCCTTCCAGTGAGGAAGTGATATGTTTAGTATTTTTAAATATGTCTAATATAGATGAATCCAAAAGAATCTCTTCTTTCATAAATAAGTTTGTTTCAACTCATAGGGTTTCTTCAAAGAATAGACTTCAAAAAGCCATACAAAACTTTCCACGGATTTCCTATGTGGTCCTCAGGATGTATATTTTACGTACAGAACATTATGAATCAAAAATACTTACAGATAACAATAACATAGAGCAGAGAGCCAAGATAATAAAAGTGTTTGGGATAGACGAGAGCAGAGTTTTCTTGCCCACACATGAAGAGATCATGTGGACCCCAGATGGAGATTTTGGCTATCGACTTTTCCATATTAGGAGTAGCTCAAAGTAGAAATGTGATTACATATATAATTTACTCTTAATTTCTTTGAAAAACATTTTTACTCCAACACTTCATCTTCAGTGATATATCTTTTCTTCACACATTTCCTACCATATTAAACTTTTTCAAGGTAGAAATGTAATTAATTTTATTTACCTCTCCACGGACATAACAATTCCTTTATGGAACATGCCTTCTCCTCTAGTACTATTGGAATTTTAATACTAGTGTAATTAGAATCTCAAGTACTATGTTCAATGTTAAGGTTTTGTGTCTTAGTAATTGAAATAAGTCATCAATCCTTCTGAAACTTAATCATTGCCTAATTGTTGATCAATTTTTTTAATATTTTATTTATTCATTTTTCAAGTAGAGAGAGAGAGAGAGAAAGAGAGAGGGGGGGAGAGAGTGTGCACCAGGGCCACCACCTTGTGTGTCTGGCTTATATAGGTCCTGGGGAATTGAACTGGGGACTTTAGGCACTGGAGGCGAGTGCCTTAACCGCTGAGCCATCTCTCCAGCCCTCAAATTTTGATTAAATATATTTTAAATAAATAAAAGATATGTTCCCGTGAAATCCTCCCATGCTATTGTTTTCTCTGAGGTAAAGGCTTTTGAGAATTTCTCACATGTTAAACTAAGTTGTTGTATTTCTGAATTTGAGCTCCTAAAGTCAAGACGGCATTTATTCTCTGATGTCTACAACTCCATAAATAGCAAATGAAGAGCTGTGTGTTTACATCTTTATTAACTACAAGCTCTTTAGTAAGGCTGATGGGATTTTAACTTCTACTTCAGCACATAAAATGTTAGTTTTATTTTTTTCAGTGTACATCAGCTCTACCTATCTGAAGACTGAGTTTGCACAGAGACCTGTTCATTGTGCTGACTTTCACATCTCTAAGTCAAAAATTGAAGGGTGGGGAGTGTTCACTCATCCACTTTTGGATGGGGACACTCAATATAAAGGATTTATACTTTCACCATTTCAAACTAATTATCTTTTGAGAAAGAGAGAGAGAGAGAAAGACTGGTAGATGGCTTAGTGGGTAAAACATTTGCTCTGCACAAGCCTGAGGATCTAAATTTAATCCCCAGCACACATGTAAATTCTGGATGGTCTCTTAGTTAGCTTTTAATCTCAGTGCTCAGAATGAGTGAGCAGTTTGTGAGCTAGTCTAGCCTAATTGGTGAACACTGGGTTCAGTGTCTTAATGAATTAGTGGACAGCAATAGAGACCCTGAATATCAGCGTATGACCTCTACATTCACACAGACAGACACAGACAGACAGATATATGCATGCACAGAGTACGTATGCACATGCCAAAAAAGAATGAAAGAGAACAAAAGGAAAATATAATGCCTAAACTTTAGCAAAATTATTTATTTAATGGTTCTAGATCTGGTATATACTCCTTTTCAACCACTTGTCTTAAGGACATATTTTTTTAATGATTTAACCTTATCATGATAGTGAAGATAAACTAAATTATTTCTAGTCTCAAATGATAGAAAACTCGGTCCTATGAAGTGTGATCAGAAACAATAAGAATGTGTCAATAGAAGCCTGGCTTGGTGGTGCTCTCAGTAGGCAGAGGTAGGAGTTCAAGGCCACCCTAAGACTACGTAATGAATTCCAAGTCATCCTGGGCTAGAGTGAGACCCTACTTTGAAATTAAAAATACAATGTGTCAGTAGAAATAAATTGTGTATGTCTATTCAATCTTATACACATATATCTGTAAAGAATATATATATATAATTCTATAAATATATATATATATATATATATTTAATGTTTGTGTAAATATTTCATATATACTCATACATCTATGAACACACATATTTGATAAAATAGAGATAACTCTTACTGAGCCTATATATATACATGCATATATATTACATATGTACAAACATATACAAATAGATACTGGATTTATGGGCAGTAATGACTTTATAACAGTTTACAGAAAGTCAGAGTTGCTAGCTCCTATTACTGCCATATTTATTGAGTTTTGGTAATATTCTAGCAATGATAGAGAATGTTTACACAGTTATTAGGCACACTGTATCTAAATGATTGCTTCCAAATTTTGATGGATAGTTACATTCAGCCTACCTCAGTTTCCTCTGCAGTTTCAATTAGACATCATGGGCCTCTCTGCTTTCTGTGTAAAAGTGGTAGCTACTTCTGTAGTAAGCTTAAATCTCCATAGTTACCATGAAAATACTTTGTTTTAATAGAATTCATAGTCTCAAATCCCTTAAAATAGTGTTTAAAGCATTATTTTAAATGCAAACAATGTCATAATATTGTATAACTTGATAATTGGAATAACAACATATGACTGACTACAACTATATCTTACTATTACAGAGGTTTGCAGACTTTTCTAGACATTCAAATCTTTTAGATATTTAAAGTGAGAATAAACTATGATACCACATTAAATGATAATAAATTTACTTTAATAATGTATATGGGCACATATTATTTTTTTGAGAATGAAGCTTTATTTTCTTTTGCAGGTTTTTTGAAACAAAGTTTCATGTACTCTATGCTTGCCTCAATCAAACTCACTCTAGCCAAGTTAGCCATAAATATTGGAACCTCTTCCCTCTTCTTATCAAGTGCTAAGAATACAAGCATGTAACATCATATCCAGTTTTATGGGGTGCTGAGGACTGAACCCAAGGTTTCATGCTTGTAAGAGAGGCATTCCACAATTGAATTATATCCACAGCTTTCAATTATTTTTAGAACTTCTCTGTTGTTTCTGCATGGTATTTTTTCAATATATCTGTCTTTCATCATTACTTCTTCCTTCAAACATATCCTTATACAACAAATCTATGTGAGATTACACATGAGGAAACATTTTATTCACACATACACTCACAGAAGGAGTGAACACATTTGTTTCAATTGAAGCTTCCAACCTATAAAATTACAAGAAACAATTGAGAACCAGGATGGTAGCACATTACTTAGTTTCTTACCTGTGCTTTTACCAAAAAGGATATGATGGCTTTAGGATATTAAAATAAAAGCCTTCTGTTATGTCCTTGGAGAGAGAAAGTTTTTGATTACATTTGTACTGGGAAGAAGTTGAATATGGTAGAAACCATGTGCAGAAAATATATCACTGAGGAAGAAATATTCAAAATATTACTTATTTTTGTAACATCAATTGGAAATCTTTTATAAAGTCAACCTGGACATTATATTATTACATATTATTACAACTGTTATAAATATTAAAATAATTTTACTAGGAATAGTTTAGTATTGAAAAGAGTTTCCATTAGGGGGATATTACAATGCTGTTTTTTTAAACTGTGGTTTGTCTACAAAGTAAAACTAAACAGATGGAACTGGGGTTGTGCATTAGTGGTAGAGTGGTTGGTCTAGCATATCAGAGACTTTTAAATTCAATCCCCGTTATCACATAATAAAGTAAAATAAAATCAGAAAGTGAGCAAACAAGGAAAGCCTAAATGAGATGTTAAAAACCACTATAAAGGACTATTTTGCATTGATTTACTATGCTCTAGTTAGTAAACATAACATAACTATGGCATGTAAAAAATAGTCAAACATAATTTGTGTGCCTGAGGAAATACATGAAAATAATTTAAATGTCAAATTTGAAAAAAACATGATTATCCATGTTCAAATCTTTACAATCTTATCCAGTAATTGCACTTTAATTTTTACCCTATGAAATAAATTATTGAGTTGCTCATCTGCATTACTACTGTAAATTTTCAGATAGAGAGAAGTCAAGCAAAAAATTCATAGAGAATTTTTCAAAAGCTCCACGAATATGGCGTTAGCTTCAAATATGAGTAGCCACAAATCAGAATGTCAATATTTCATATATTTATTTTTACCCATAATTATGTAACGTGATCTAATGCTTTCCCCTTTCTAATTACCAATTTGGAAAAAAATTAAAGAACCACTAAAATACATTCAGAATTACAAACACTGCTTACTGTGTTGCTGAGAGTAGCAAAAATTTTTACAAACTTGACTATATCATATTTATTAACAATGTTATTTTCAATAATAACAGTATTATGATGTTATGCTTAATATTTTTCCTGACTCAGTTTCTATGGTTATGTATATTTTACAATGACTATCACTCTACACATTGGGTTTAATTATTATGCCCATTTTGCATATAAACATTTGGAGGCAGATATTATGAAAAGGTGGTGTTGGATGGATTAAACATGGGCAGCATGATTTCACATCCCATACTGATTTATTCCCATGCATGACTACATGCATCACAAGACTAGCTGATACCATTAAGTGATTGCTCACAGGGCCTGTCATTCATCAACTTGGAAGAACAGCAGTCACCTTAGACTGAGGATAACTTTATCTTCTGTTACAAGAGTTTTTGTGATAATATGCCATTTAATAATACTGTCATTTATTTTTCTTACTGACTGCAAAAATCCTGGCTCAAAGAGACACACAATTCCTTCTTCTTCTGAAAAGAGGTAGAGAAATACTAAAAGGCGGGAAAAATAAGTAGCTGAAGTTTTGACTTAGCCTTGAGCAAATCGTGAGGGGGGTCTTGGATAAATTACTGTCATCTGACCATTGTGAACCTTGGTACTTCTAAATTTCCTTTTTTGTTAGAATGAGACATTACTAAAGTCTTCTTCACCTGGGATATTTTAGTTACTTACGCTATTGAGGACCAATGCTGTCATGTAGCATTCAAAGATACTCAACTGCCTAAATATGATTCAGATATACATTTGCATAAAATACAAACTTGGCCCAAGAAAACTTTTACTCTTGGATATACAAGGCATGTCTTTCCTGTGAGTATTACCTGAAGACCTCCCACAAAAGCAGACATTTTAACTCTCTATGCTATGGATATAGTAAAAACATCACTAGCTTCATCAAAGTGCCCTATGACTGTTTAGAATTACCCTGAAGAAGAAATCATGAAAATAATTTAACTGATCAGGGAGATTATTTAGAAAACAAAACATATGTATAATTTAAACATCTTATGCTTTACTTAATAAAAAACCACAAGATAGTCTACCACTGTCTTGTATCATTGCTGTGTCACAGCCTCATGGTAGAATACAAAGATCTATGACCAATTTTGGAGCCACAAGAATTGATTCCCCTTGGAATCTATATCCAAACAATCCAGAAAGTGCCTGGTCTCATGTGAATCCCCTTGGAGAAAAAGTCATGTTTTAAACCTTCCAAACTGTTGTCATAGGACTTTGCCAGATCTGCATGCCCAAGTGAGACCTGCAGTGACTTTGGAAAATTACAGAACTTCACATGTCTGTTAGTATCATTATCACTGATGGCTAAAAGGTGTCTGAATGATGTGCAGACACTGAGAGCACTCCTTGCTGCTGCTGCTCTCCACCCCCTGCCGCACTGAAGTTTAATTGGTCTCCTGTATTTTTTTTCTTTTTTCATCAGAGCTGTCAATGGCAGGAACATTCTTTTGCCTAAGCATCATTTTGTCTTGTCTCTGGTGTAGATTTTTGTTCACCCTGGACTCCCACTGATGTGCAATGATTTAAAGCTGCAAAGTTAAATTTAATTTTATATAGCTTATAGTTAGGCCCTAGAGGGTAGAGAATCTTAAAGCTAATATATTTTTTTCAGACATAATCAGCAGGAATAGGTAATGCATTGCCATTAGTCGCATCAGTAATAACTGGATCAAATGGGAAGAGTAAACATAAATGCTCTCAACAGTTTCAGTCTTTTTTTAAACAAATGGATATTAATATAAAAATTCACAAATTACACTTGCAGCTTAACAGTATCCAACATGTTTATTCATAATGATTGTTTCATATCTAAAGAACACCAAAATATTGTGTTTCGTCAGCCAAGGACAATAATAGTTTAATAGTAATTTATTTTAAACAGCTACTGATAATACAACCAATCAACACATTAAGTGGTGCCAACGTTGGCATCTTGCTAAATAATCTCTAGACATTGCACAGAGAGAACATCTTTCAAAGATAAGTCAACGAGAGCAATCAGAGCAGAAAATTAGAATTTGGTATCTTAGAATTAAAATACAGCTAAACTAAAGTTTTAATTGGGGTGATCTCAAAGGGCACTTGATGTAATGATCTCTTTCATTTGTTACTAATTGTTTGTTCCTGATGAAGAAGAAACATACTCAGGAATGTTGCTGAATTGGGTTAGATGGAAGTTTCCTTAGCAGCTATGTTTTATTGTTAGACAACAAAAGAGCAGGGAGGAGCCAACTGCCACAGAAATCCTTCTCCAGCACGCTTTATATCAGAGAATTGGGTCAAGAAATCCAGACCCATAAAATATGAAGTGATCTATAGATGTTTGAAAAAAATGAATCGCTTATGGTAATGCTGACACCTGCACTAGTCAGCTGAAGAAAGGCTAACTCTGCCGTGGAATTGCAAGGAAGTTCAAGTTAAATTTGCTCATCCAGTCGTCCCACGTGGACTCTTGAAGGGGCTTACATGTTTGAGGACATCTACAAATGTCTTCGAATTTCACCTCCTATCTAATTTCCAATGGTAAATTTTATTCCAGGGTTTTCACAGACCATGGAACGATACTTTCTACTTCAAAATGCCATTTAATATTGCTCATTTTGTAACATAATTTTAGCTCTAATGTAAACTAGTACCTTAAATCCAAGGTATGCTAGCCCAAGAAACACTTCAATTTTTTTTTTTTAAACATGCAGTAAACCAGCGGATATCACTTCACATTCCTTAAGAGGAACAAATTTCATTTTCACGATTCGCTTTGTGGGTTTACCATACTAGGAAAAGATTCTAAAATTTATTCTCCAATTATTACAACATTTTGAGTGACTTTTAAAAAGTAATAAAGGGCTGGAGAGATGGCTCACAGCTAAGGCACTCACCTGCAAAATATGACAACCCAATTTTGATTCCCCAGTACCTACATAAAGCCAGATGCACAAAGTGCCACATGCATCTGGAGTTTGTTTGCAGATGCTAGAGGCCCTAACATACCTATTCTCTATCAGCCATTCTCTATCTCTCTGATAAACAAATATTTAAAAATAAATAAAAAATTAAAAAGTAGCTACCTAATCAACTTATTATGCTTCAGATTCTATAAATATATATTTTCAAGAAAAACATAGAACTATGATTTTCTGAAGTATTATTTCTGTTTGTTAAATAAAAACAATAATATACCAGACACTCTCTGGTCTTTGGGACAGAGTCCTAAACCACAGCAGTCGCTCCTGCTTCAGAGAATTTATACTTTAATAGAGGACATAAAACATAATGAACTATGTGACAGATATCTAATCCTATTATTACATAATGAGTAGTGCTATGAAGAATATTCCAAAGGAGAATATACTCAAATCGGAATGATATTCCAAGTTGGGTGCTCAGAGAAATCCTCTCTTGAATGGTGACTTCAGGCAAAGTTGAAGTGGAAAAGATCAAGTGGAGAGACAGAACCCCTCACAAGTTCCCTGAGTCACAAACATAGTGCTGAAGTGAGGAATTCGGGGATGAGATTCACAGCAAGTGTAACTTGCAAGGGAGCGAAGACCATCACAGTTCATAAAACATGTCAGGTGACTCCCGCTGGAAGAATTTCAGCACAGTTTTCTTGTTCATTCTTTTGTAGCCAAGATTTTGTACAGCCTTCATTGAATGTGGGTCTAGATATTCTAATCTGAAGCAGTGTGGGACCTGCATGCCATAAATATTTGTCTTTCTAAAACAGTTTAATTAGATTGAGAAGTTTAGTGCTTGGATAGGGGTGTTTGTTCTTGTGAGTGTTGGCTGAGTTCACAAGAATTGAAACATCTGATAAGTAGGCTCTTCTCTGTGAAAATGCTTTGAAGCAATGAAGGAAATGTGTTTTGTACCAAAATATTACCGTGCTGAATACCTTCTTTGTACAGGGGCTCTTGAAAGTGGCTATAGATAATGCCCGGGCTCAAGAAAAACAGGTCCAACTGGAAAAAACGGAGCTGAAGATGGATTTTTTAAGGGAAAGAGAACTACGAGAAACACTTGAGAAACAACTGGCTATGGAACAAAAGAATCGAGGTATTTCTGAAACTCCAAATTGGTTTAATACTTTAAGCAAAAGATTCAACAAAATAAAATAGAATGTCATGTTTGGTGATTTACTTTGAGTTTGAAGTTTTTCTTATTTTACAGCAGCTTTTGAATCCTAAGTTAATTGCATTTCTGGTTTAAAGCTCACGTTCCCTTCTGTTCCCACCTCAGACGATTGGGATATATCTATTCTGTCACTGATCATATAATTTTCATTGCTTATAGAGTTTAACAAATTCATATTTTTTGATAAAAATGAGCTCTGATAAGATGATAGCCATAAAAAAAGTTATGCTCACTCACAATTGCCCTTTGAAAACCCAGGAGCTAAAGCCATAAAGCTAAAATAGAAAACACTGATTATTCAAGCAAAGCCGGTTTAGTAAGATATTTATCAACTGAAATTGAAGACTGATGAATATCTGAGCAAATGACTAAAGTTAAGTATTTGTATAATTTTCTTTCTGAATGCCTCATTTTCATTCAACAAGGTCAAGAACACAGACTAGTGACCGATATGAATTCTTATTGATCTGTGAAGTACTTCTTTTACCACATTGTGCATTGTGTCTATAGATAATTTTGAAGGTCATTCATATTTGCATGTCTGTTTTATATAATAATTGGAAGAGTATGTACCAGCAACTCTTCTTTTTCTTCCATGATAAGAATCCCTGAAGTATTTTAGAAATAGGGATAATTCCTTTTTGGCCATGTAATAAATATTTACTTTAAATGTTCCATATTCATGTTTGACTTGGCCATTTAAAGATCATTTCTATTTTGCTTTTAAAACTCGCAGGAGTTACCAAGTACTTTCAGAAAATATCATGACTCATAGCTAACAAGTTCCTGGAATAAGGATAAATTGTCAGTGTATAAACCTAATTCCAAATAACATTGCTTTATATAGATTATGAGGCTAAAATAGTCACATAGATAGACATTAGGAATGGATCTATTTAAGTGAATAAGTTTTATCAAAGAGTTCATTCTGTGAAATCACTCCCTTGTTGTTCTACTCTGGAAGAGTGTCTTTCACAAGGTTTAGAGACAGCCCCTAGAATTCCTAAAATAATCTCTTGGATATCTAGTCCTTTGGCATTTGATTGGTTCCAATTTATTAGGTTTTGCATTTGATTTTATTCCTTTAACCACTAGAGGGCAAAGCATTTACAGATCACACCACAAACTTCTCATTAATTAATTATGATCGCTAAATTATTGGTAGTAATCATCAGTGCCTACCTACTACGAATGTGTACATAGAAGCAAGATTTGTTCCTGCATACACAGCACTTGGTCCATCCCATTTTTTTTTTTACAGTTAAGTAGTGGAAATTGAAGGTTAAGGGCAGGAAACTATGTATTAAGCTGTATGGTAGCAAGCAACTATATAATCTAAATATTTCTAAAATTATTGGGAATTTATAAAAAGTGTTAAATAATATTTGGAAAGAGAAATAGTGGGGAAATAATGTAAAGATAAGCCAATGGTTATCACACTGGTAGATAAAGGGAATGAATGTCATTTTTGAAATCAGTTTTCATTATTTTTCTTAGAAGATCTTAGTCAATGCCCACTTCGGTTAAAAGGTTTTTAAGATATCTGATACAGAAACAACAAATTCAACAAGTTAATGGTCTGCCATCTAAACAGATTAGTAGATAAAAAAAAGGATAT
This sequence comes from Zapus hudsonius, assembly GCA_004024765.1. Taxonomy (NCBI): domain Eukaryota; kingdom Metazoa; phylum Chordata; class Mammalia; order Rodentia; family Dipodidae; genus Zapus; species Zapus hudsonius. Next base: position 62,582 of record PVHP010000891.1, read on the forward strand.
TTAGAAATCAGAAACTGAAACTAAAACAGTTACTTGAGCATTATCACTTTTTTAACATGTTGACTAAATATTGTGCTAAATAAAAAGTGTTGTTTTTTTAATGGGAAGTAAGGAACCAAACAGTCAGCTTGGAATGACTTATGGCTAAACAAAGAATTTTTTAATCAATTATCAAAAAAGAAGATGTCAAAGAAAAACACATGTGCTTCCAATATACTGATGTTTACCCTAGTACTTTCATGCTGACATAAAGTTAAAATAGTTTCAATGCAGTTCTAGTACAGTAAATATACATCTTATGGATTATAGTCACTAATAATTCTCTTGAACTATAATACAGTGCTATGCATTCGCTATAAAGAAATTATTCTCTGAGACAATTATGATACCTTCATCCAAAAACAAAATCACTTCCTAGTGTTAATAACCAGAGTATTTTGCTATTCATTTATAACATTTCAGAAAAATTTCAAGGATTCCATTTCATAAAATTCTAGGAAGAATTATTAAATATCTAGTTAGATTAACTTTTTTTTATTCTTTTCTGCACGGCATTTGTAGCAGAAATGCCTCCCGAGGAGGCAGGAGACACATTGACATTGCTGCACACTGTTCTGATTCAAGGGCAGAGAACTAAACACAGATTTTATGTAATCAAGCGTCCTTTATCAGTGAATACAAATATTTACTAAAATTGGCATCCCATTAACTGTATCTCCACACAGAACAATTAAAAACAATCTTGAAATGTGCTAGTTCGAGGCTAAAATCAAAGCTGGCTTCCTTGGACATTTGATTGGAAATTATTTTAGGTAAAGGTGGAATTTTTGAAATTCCTCCTTGTAGGTAGTCTCTGTCCAGCTTGGGGGAAAAATGAATAATAGAGATCATTTGTAAATGAGCAAAGTGGCAAAAAAATTTGAAAAGCAATCTTTTATACGCTCTTTTCTAGCCATAGTTCAAAAGAGGCTAAAGAAAGAGAAGAAGGCAAAGAGAAAATTGCAGGAAGCTCTTGAATTTGAGACCAAGCGGCGGGAGCAGGCAGAGCAGACCCTGAAACAGGCGGCTTCAGCAGAGAGCCTCCGCGTCCTGAATGGTGAGACCGTTAACTTTGACTTTTAACACCCTGGGGACATTTTCTACATGAGCTGCGGTTTCTGGAGTTCTATGTCTTGTGATTCAATCGGCTAAGGGTATAGTGCTTAGGACTGAAATTGTGGCTGAAAGAAGAAAGATACTCGGAAAATTGCTTTATTTCCAAGATATTTCTACTGCTCTTTTTTTGAGTATCGAGGACCTGATATTGCCTATCTACTTAACTAAATCTTTTTCTACTGAATGTTAATGTGGCTCTTCCACCTCATTCCATCTTAGGAACAATATTACTTATCTATTCAAATCTCTTCTGGTTATAGTCTTGTTCAACCTTTAAAAGATGACACAGATTTATGTGGTTTTAATTCAGCACCAAAGTAACAGGTTGCTCTTATTTTTTTAAAGGACAATAGGAATCAAATGAAATATATGTCACTCTTCCCTCTCTGTGCTTTTAGACTCTCTGACCCCAGAGATAGAAGCTGACCGCAGTGGCGGCAGAGCAGATGCCGAAAGGACAATACAAGGTAGGAATTTGCAGGAGGCTATAAATCTGGATCTTGCTATATGAGTTTTCCTCAGCCTCAGCCTGCTATTCAAGCATGTAGCCTACCATCTGGGCCACATCAAAACAAGTTCAAACAAGGTCAAGTTCATCTTGCTTGTTTATATGAGTGAATTCATTTTGTGCTGATAGATTTTCTTTAAATTAACAGGTCATTTCTGTTTATACAATGCAATTAAAAAGGAATAATTAATTTTAAACAATGTATGATTTAATCTTGGACACAGTAAATGTGTTTTATTGAGTGTCTGAAGCTTGATCTTATAAAGGGAGGGTTTATAAGTTCCATACTACGTGAAGTCGTGGGTTATGCAAATAGATTGCTTTTAAAATTTAAAAATGCCTACTTGTTTTTGTAACAGTTGCTGCAAGGCACATGCAAAATGACTAGTTGAATGTTAGCCATAAATATAAATAAAACTGTTGAATTTCTACATGGATTTTCTTCAGATATATATGCCATTATATAAATTTCAATGGCACAGATCTACTAAGGAAAATCATATGCAGAATACTAAAACGAATTTTATTAAATACTTAGAAAAGCTATATAGGAAAGAAAAAACACAAGGTTACATTTATAATAAAACATGAATGCAATAAATTCAGTCTAACAGCATAAATACTAAAACAAGGGAAAAGGACAATTGTTTTCTCTTATAAATGAAGAGGATTCTTTGAAGGTAAGCCTTAAAGGATTAACTACCACAATTCTCCTAATTACTTTTGTTTTTAATTTTAAGTCCAGTCATTTTATAACATTGTATATCATTAATTACTTACAGCAGCTCCAAAGTGTCATTCTTGAATTAGTATAGAGGAAATACACTTCTTTTTAATATCATACAGGCACTAGGTGACAATCAGAAAACTTCTAGAAGAAAGAATTTTTAGTTTTTTACCTATCTTTATTTTACCTGAGATCAAATAAGAATTAGGTTTTAGATGCTAAAGCTTGAACTGTATCTTAATAGGAAACATTTTCTTGGATATATGATTAATACCATTCTAGCAATTTTAAATGTAAAAATGATTTCAATTTTAAAGCATTATAGAGTTTAGAACAATGTGTCCACCACATTTAATTTTTTTAAGAATGTTCATGGCTCTCCAGTTAGGTATGTAAGATGTGTGTGTGTGCATGTGTTTGTCTAAATTCTGGTATATGCAGAATGTTCCCTGATCCCTAACTCAACATACATATATATACATATATATATACATATATATATACATATATATATGCACATGTATGAGAAATTCATTGTTAGAGTTGAGAATTATTCAAGCAATAATTTATGTGTTTTTTTGAATTTTAGTATTTTTATTTTATGAGAGAGAGAGAGTGAGACAGACAGACAGATAGACAGACAGACAGACAGACAGAAAGAGAGTGGTTGGGCACACCAGGACTTCCTGCCACTACAAATTCCAGACCCAGGTACCACTTTGTGCCTGTGGCTTCATGTGGGTACTGGGGAATCAAACCCAGGCTGTCAGGATTTTGTGCTTTGGAAGAAAGCACCTTAAACGGTGGAGCTATCTCTCCAGCTGATCTTTCTCTTTTAAAATCAACTGAGTAAGATAGCAAATGTTGTAATGTCAACACTTGAGAGGCTGAGGCAGAAATACTCAATGTTGACTTGGTGAATTCCAAGCAGACTGAGTCATATAGTGACATCCTATCTCAAAACTCTCAAAGCAAGCCAAACTATTTTTCATAGGTCATATAATATAGCTGTTGTACTTCTCTGGAAGAAGCATTTTGGCTATTAATACAGCTATGTTGTTTTTACTTTCATTGCAAAATTCACATCCACTCAAATAAACACTATTGAACATAAAGCCTTGCTGTATGAGTCCGAAGAAAGATTCAACTAGACGACAAAAAGCCTTCCATTGCTCATGGGCTGGAAAAATAAGAAATGTGAAAATGACCACACTACCAAAACAAGCTATGCAGTCCAGAACTTTATAAACAATCTAGCAAAAATATTTTTGCACAACCTCCATTAAATAAGCTATTATCCCTATCATTTTTAAAAATATTTTATTTTGTCATTCATTTCATTGTGAGAGAGAAAAAGGCAGACAGAGAGAGAGAATGGGTGCTCCAGGGCATCCAGCTATTGCAAAGGAAGTCCATCTGTGCATCTCGCTTCATGTGGGTACTGGGGAATCGAACTGGGGTCCTTCTTCTTTGCAGGCAAGCACTTTAACCTTAACCATTTCTCCAGCCTCTTTTGAATTATTTTAACCTTAGACTAAATTAATGCATTTAGAACCTACCAAACCCAAGCAAAATTAACTGTGAACAAAAGAAATCAATGAAAGATGAGTGGATTTCGTTGAACTTTTTCTAAGTACAGAGTGGGAAAAGCAAATAAGCAAAAGCCAAAATTCACTTCTCATTCCCAAACAGTCTGTATCATGACTTTGGAAGACATGAGCACTGGCTGCTACTCAGTTTTGGAATGAAACAAACACATCTTCTTGCTTCCTCCATGGGCTCTCTCCCAGTGTCCCCTGGTCCTGGTGTTTCATATCCTCTGCATCCTTTCTTACTCCAAGACCCACCTTAATTGAAATCATTCTTTGGTCCAAAATAAACTCAACTTAATTCAGAAAAAAAAAAGGCCCACAAATTTTGTGCTTGTCATTTATTTTCAACATTTTTGCAATAATGGAAGAACACACTTGGCCCGATAGTTAGCTACCTAGAAGTTGGGCTCTTAAATACTGCTCGAGTGCCAGGGAGTTATCATCAATTAAGACCTCAGTTAGACTAATTGTTTTCTCCCTGATGCTTGATATCATCATTTCCATGAAACTGAAAAAAAAGTGAAAAAAGAGGAAAGCAGAGTGGTTTAGGAAATATTCCCAAGGAAAAGACATCCCAGAATCAGTTTACTTTTCTTGGTAAGGTAAATCAGCTTGGCACAGGGACCAGATCTTCCATGCAGATCTATCAAACACCTAACCTTGGACTACTCACAGCTATTACAAATACAGAATACCAAAGCCTTAAACAGCAACTCAATTTCAGGATCTGAATTATATGACATTAATCCATGCGGCAAGCCTCAGTGGATTTCTGTCTTGATTTGTGTGGAAGTTTGAGAAACATATTCTTGTTTATTTTTTTATTTTTATTTTTTTCCATTGAGAATTTTTTCTTTAATTTTATCTTTATTACCCAAAATTAGATACATTGATTGAGTAAATATTGTGCTTATATTCCCTTTTTCCTCCCCTCCTCCCAGTCCCCAATCCACTGGGTATCCTTCTCGGGGGGTATAATGGATCAATCCAGCTTTAAAGTTAATACATCAAGGAACACCTCCCAGGTTCCTTACCTGTCCTTTGTATACCAACCTGTTGCTGAGGGCCATTACACCTGTTGCAAGTTCTTACCACGCTTTCACCTCAGATGCAGGCTGCATTAGCAGCAATGTGTTCTCGTTTCTGCAGCAGAACCTGGGGTCCAACAAATGCCTTCCTGTATGTTCATGCCCACACTTTATGGTCTGTTATAGTGGCACACAGTGAGGCTTGCCACGTATTCCCTAAAGGAATTTATTAGACATTGATAAATTAGGACCATGTTAGATCTTGTCGATATGAAGAATTTTTTTATTGATAAAATTTCTCAGACTTTAGTTGGAGAAAATGACAAGAAGAAATAAACGATGACAGGAGTCTGCCTAGGGAAGTCAGACTTTACAAATTTTGGCAGAATTAATGTTCATATTTGATGGCTAAATTAACAATTTGTGTTCATTTTTCATTGCATTTCTAATATCATTTCATTCTTTATGCATTTGACCTAAGATTTGTGCTAGGTAAATACTTTTATCCAACTTTCTACTTTAAATTCACATCTTATTTACTATCCTATAATCACATTTACTAAATAGAATCTCTTTCTCTTGATTACTACATATTAAATAAATTATTCTTTTCTAATTTACTGTTATTACCAATAGTTAAATGTTCAACATTCTGATGTCAAATTTGACCAGTGTAGAAGAATCACATATACTGCTGCTTTACCTGTGTGTTTTATAAAATTTCCAAAATGCCTCACAAGCTTTATGTTCCCAATGGTAGCTTTTTCCTTTTACTTAAGAAAAGCTCTGCCATTTTAAAAACATAGCTAATTGCTAAAGTAAATGTAAATATGAAATGCAGTTGCAGTAACAACTTGAGCTATTGCAAGTTGTGCTTACAAAAATCCTGACTTCACTTGAAAGTACATCTTTTATTTACATCCAATAGCCATAATCAAAACTACTGGGCTTTTTCTTCTTTCTTGACTGATCTCAGATCATAGAAAACCAAACATTATTCCGATTAAAAAAAAACATAAAAGACTTGCCTACACATTGACAATCTATTTTTTTTTCAATTTAAACAAATCTTTCTGCTTCTTGGATATTTGAAGATGCATGTTGACTTTTAAAATTATTCATTTATTTAACAAATACTTATTTGTGTTGATGTTATGCCTAGGACATTTTTATGATGTCACTGCCTTATTATTAGAAAGGACTTTACAAGAAACTAAGTATCTTGGAAGACAAAGAAGCTAAGGCTTAGTGAGGGAAGGTCACACTGGGAGTCTAACAGAGTGATGAAGATAATTTGGTCCAGTCACTAACTACATCACTGAATTTTCTTCCTGAGTGCCTTTAGATTAGGATTGTTAAATGATGGTCTCCTTTCTCTTTAAAATAGATGGCTGTTATTATTTGACTCATAACTTCTAACTCCAAAGCATCATTCCATACATAACTGCATGCAATTCTCTTGAAGGAAATGTGTGTGTATGTGTGTGTGTGTGTGTGTTGTTTTTGTTGTTGCTCTCTTACTAATATATTTTCTGCCATTAAAACTTCAAGATCTTATGTATTTAGCAAACATTTATTAAAAAGTTCTTAGATCCCCTTGCTGTGCTATGATATGCATCTGAGGAAAGAAATGTAAGGAAAGATTTATTTTAATTCACAAATTTCAGTCCAACATGATGGGTAGGGTGTAGCAGAGCACAGCAACTCACCTCATGGCACCCAGGGACTAGAAAGGGAAAGAATGTCAACTTGAGCCAATGTGGTGACTTTCCCCACATTCAGAGTGGGTCATGTCCTCTCAATTCTATCAGGATAGAAGCATTTCACAGACGTATCTGGGGGTCAGTACTCTTATATCCCTGGCACTTTTCATTGGAGTAAAGTCGACAACAAAGATTAGTTCTGACAATTCAGAACCAAGATATTCATAGACAGTTACATTCTTCCTCACATAACATTCTGATTTAAAGGTAATGTAAACTAAGATCAGAGTGGGTCATGAATTTCTACCCTGTCACTCATCTAGCTAGTGGGAATGCCTGCATCTGAATCTAAATTATGACCCCCAAAACTTTGTTTGTTCCACTGTCTCTGGAACCCACTCAATGTTCTTCTTATAGGAAAGCCACAACACTTATTGTTGAGTGCACATTTCTTGTTCAAAAAAGAAAATAATATAGAGAATGACTTAGAACTGAAAGTAATTATTTTCTCCTTTTGCTTTATAATTTTATTAGACTATGAATATAGTGCTTATAGACACCCACTCACTCAGAAAAAAATATTGTAAGCAAAGAAAATAAAGTAGTGAAAATAAAATTTATTAATTAACCATTTTATATAAAGAAATCCATGTTTTCTGTAGTGTAATGGATTATGATGAAATATAAATGATAATATATACACATTCTGTTTAGCATATGACAAATAGAAAGCCTCTTGGCTTCTTCTGAGCTACATGTTTGGATAAAGGCTGCTGAATGCTAACCCTGGATCCCTACATTAACACTGTTAAACTGAAGCTTACTTAAACTTACCACACTTAGGTTGTTGTGAAGGTATCACTCAAATGTGATTGTCATATCAGTGCTCTATGCCACATTCCATTTCAAGTACTTTGTGCTAAAAAACAGACTGTTGTAGTCAGCCACATGTCGCTGGGATGAATCTCAAAACCAGGCACAGTTTATGGGAGGAAAAGATTTATTGAAGCTATAGATTCAGGGGAAATACCATAATAGTGAAAAAGGCTGACCCCCTTTCACACTCCAACCATAGAGAGAAACCCATCACCAGCACTGCATACACACAAGCAACACAGGCTGTGACCAGGGAGAGAAATTTTCTTCCCCCTTATATAGCCTTAGGGTGAGGTCTTGAAACTTTATCCCAGACTTAATGGCTTCTTGAGTCTCTGGAATTTCCTTCCTGCACTGCCCTTCCACGAAGGAAAGTTTATTTCTAGTTTTACTGAGCCTCCGTACATCCTGCCACCTACTGAGAGGCTACCTTCCTGTAAACAAACTCAGAGACACATGCAACTTGACCTAAAAAGGTCAAGTTGATACCAAAACCTAACCATCACAAGTCCACCCCTTGTCAATTTGACATCTAACTATATCTTCTTATATCATACTTAATTTCCAGATGAAGTCAGTAACAAGATCACAGACCTCAAAATTTCATGTAGAAGTTGGCAAGAGGAGTTATTTAGCCACTCCTGTAAAGCCTAGCATTTAAGACATGATAGAATTCTTGGTTAGACTTTAGTATCTACTTTACTGTTTTTCCTCCTTTTGAGGAAGCCTTAACTTCTGTGACTTAATGTGAAGATTAAATAAAATAAACAGTGGGCAGTAATTCATACCTAGTTGTGTTTTAGCAATTAATATTAAATTTGATTAATATAAATTGACATATTTAGTACAGAGCTAGGCAACTAGTAGACACTGAAGTGATTAATACTCTAATATATAATTTATATTTTCATGTTTAGAAAATTGGTCATTACTTACCACCCAGTGTTGAACTACTCACATATTAAAGCATTTGTGTAAATTTTACAAAAGCATATTTAAATTACCTGAAACAAATTTCTTATATTTAGAAATGAATTGGGATTAAAGGGAACAGGGACAGACTTGATTAGATCAAAGCAAACAAACTAATAATGAGATGGGACTTAACACTACATCTCTGGGCTGCCAGTACTCACTTTGCATGAGTCATTTGGAAGTTAGCAATCAACATAGAGATTACGACAAAGTATTTTTCACCATCTGAAAATGTAAATATTGGAAATGTATTACTTTCCCAAAAGAAAACAGGAATAAATTTGCTTCTAGTCCCTTGACACTTATTTCTGGGTTTTGGCAACATTTCCATGCATTTGATCAATTTAAGACAGTATTGATTAAGTTGAACAAAAGGGATATTGATTAGAGGCAGGAACCAATAAACAGGCCACTGTTCCAAATTTATCATGAGTTAAGATTAATTACTCATTTAATTACAAATTAGACTTTCTAATGTTAAATGTAAGCTTTCAAAGATACACATGTATTTCAATGTTTTATAAAGTACTAGTTATGTTTTTCTCAATAGTATACACATTTTTATTATTTGAAAAACATTTTTAAAAAGTAAATTTTGTTTGGGAATTTAAATGGATAACCTTGAACTTCAAATGTTAAAAACCTAGTGTAGATTTTATTGAAAATGTTTTCTGTGTGTAGGTATAAATTAAACAGATTATGCATGGTGTTAGACTTAGTTTACATTAATTATTAGACTGATAACATAGTAATCTAGCATAATTAGTCATAATTATATAAATTATTTCATAGAACTAGTTTTCTAAATTACTTATATATTTTGTTAATTATGATTGTGGCTATGATGTCTTTTTTAAATAGAGATATATCTTGGAAATTTGTGGTGGTTGTTTCAAATTTTACTGTGGTTCCCAAATATTAGGAAAGCTAAACCGGGGCAAAGTAATTTTTTCTTTGTTTGTTTTTGTTTTTTCTCACATCCAAGGCTGACCTGAAACCTCACTCTGTAGTCTCAGGTTGGCCTCAAACACAGCAATTCTATTACCTGTGCCTCCCACGTGCGGGAATTGAAGGCGTGGGCCACCATGTCCCACAAAGCTGATTGGTCTTAATTTTAAATGTAGTTAATATCATTTTTATTTGCAATAATAATTTAACAAAGCACTAACACTGTTTAGAATACATAGTTATTACTTCCATCATGAAACATCCAATATAGTAGGTTGGAATTAAAAGGTTAGAGAGAGAAAGTAGACTATAAAATAATTTATATCATGATTTAAATATCATTCTTAAATAAGGACTCATAATTTTGTTAATATAAGTAAATAGAATTAAATTAACTTTTCCATGAACATATTTGTGATATGGTTTAACCACCGTCTAAAGACCTATAAGCTGAAAATAGTGTTTGATAAGTGGAAATAGGGAAAACAATTAATTGTGGGCCTTAAATATCAAAGCTGGATATATTTTGTATAATATTACAATTAGCGAAATGAAGAGTTGTTAGAAAAAGAGCATCAATGAAATTCACAAATGATCCAAACTTAGAAAGTGCCAACGTACTGAATATGAAAAAAGAAACATGGGGAAATGAGACCCTACCTCAACACAAAACAAAACAAAAATCTATACAAGAGTACCAATCTTTCCTTAATGTATCTTATATCCAACTATTTTGATTATTTTATATGGTAAGGGTGGAAAATATGCATAATTTCTTTTGATGCTTAATAATATACTTCCTATAACTTAGAACTAACTCTGGAAGTCCATATACACATAGTATATGGTCTCTTTTTATATTACAGACTTAGCCAGGAAAAGTGCTCTGTCCAGAAAAACTTTCTTTGAATGGTAGCATAAATACAATATTTGGAAAATTATATAACTATTTTTCAAGAGCTATGAGTGATCTTTAAGTATTTTAATTACAAAAAAGGAAATCTTTGTTCATTAAAGGTTAAAATTTCTATGAGCAAAAAAAAAGCTGATATACAAAACCATAGTTATAAGAAATACATCACTACCTTTGATGTTGTGTATGTATCTAGACATTTGAGGCATATAACACTGTGATATAAATTATCATTTGGGACAAAAATTAAACCATCATCATTTAGACTATAAATATGAAAATGCTTATGGTACCGTATTACACATCCGATGGTTAGGTACAGAATGTAGACATGCCACAATATTTTTTTTAATATTTCTACTGTTCGAACCATATTAATGAGAACATCATTTTGGAGAACTAATTATTTCTATTTGTCTTGTGTCACACTTTCTAATTCCCCTATATTAGCACAGCCAAAGCAAATTAATTGCTTTTCCAGCAGTTGAACCTTGTCCAAGAATGAGCTCACATTCCCTTCCAGTTTCCCTGTTTGTGGGAGTGCATTGTGTCAAAATTTTCTCTGGATACTAAACACAGCCTTGAGAATACCTTTACAGATTTCTGTGTGCTCACTTGATGGAATTTGTAAGTTTAAGTGACCCGCTAGGAAAGATAAAGTTCTTAGCTGCAAGATTATACATCAAAACAGTTAAAGTGAAATTAAAATTAAATGAATGAATCTCACTGAAGCAAAAAAAGCAGTAATTAATGGTTCCCTTAATTGTCTTCATAAAATATTTGCATGGGTCTAATTTGCATAATTTGCATGTATTAATTAATCTTTCAAAGGAATTTTGTGCTGAGAGAAGCCAAAAAATCTCTTTGTTTTATTTAAGATCTAATGAAATATTTATCTTCTTTAATGAACTTCTCATCTTCATTAAAATAAAAATTGCAGAAGTTTGTATGTTTTAAATGTTTTTATAATTGAAGTATTCAAAAAAATCTCTTTAGACTTACAACAGCTGAAAACAAACACATTATTTAGCATTCAGTATCATTTTAACAGAAGCAACATGATAAAAAAAAAGAAGGTTCAATCTCACTTTCTCAAAGGGGCAAAGCACTTGGTAAATGATTAAAGCTCTTTAGTTAGAAAAATCAGATTTGTAAAGCCTGGTGTTTTCTCTCTGAGACAATGCTAATTTTTAAACTGAAATACTAGTCAACTAAATGATATAGGTGAGAAAAATCAGTATGTTTGTTTGGGATAAGGTTCATTGGTTGAAAATATTTTAATTGTTTCAAGGGAATGAGTCCACAAACAACATTGATCCGTTCCTTTAACTGCTACAGTGACAGTATTTGGGGCCACAGCTGCTCAGTCCCAACTTTAACCCAAGTCTGTCCAGTAAAGAGCCTGCTTGCAGCAGGGGTCTCTGCTCTCCCACACTGAGGAATCAGAGTGAAAACCAAGAGACGTGCCTTGGAAGGATTGAATGCACAATCTCCTCACAGTGGGATTTCAGGATGCTGCACATAACAAGGTCATTTCCAAAGCAAGATGAACTATACTTAGCTTTTTTTCCCCTTATATTACTGATCTTCACGGCAAGCCCTTTCAATATATTTCAGGAAACTGAGGCACGTGAATCGCCTGATTTCCACAGTGCCACCGTGAACTCGGGATCTGCTCAGCCTGTTAGTCTCTGTATGTCTAGCTTCTTATAAGGCAGCCATGGTTTTTATCTCGCCATCATTTATGAAGTGACTGCGAGAAGCTCTATGTTAAAGTAGATAATGAGGGTGGCATAAATTTAAAAGAATCAAAATGCAAAATGCAAATACTAGTCCTTTCCATGTAAAGTTTAGCAATGAGATAAAAATCAATTAAACTGACATTGAATTTCCTGTAGAGCTCATCTCTAGTGAAAAGGCACTTCCATCCGACCACAGTCATTTCCTGATCTATAACCCTTCTCCATTTGTTCTTTGTAAAGAAGTTTTGTTTGTTTTTTTGTTGGTTGGTTGGTTTTCGAAATTAAAGTTGGGCTAGAGATGTGGCCCAGTGTTAAGCCTTTTACCTGCAAAGCCACGACCCAGGTTTTGATTCCCCAGTACCCACATAAAACCAAATGCACAGGGAGGGGCAGTGGCTTGAGACTCTGATGTGCTCATCCTCTCTCTCTCTCTCTCTCTCTCTCTCTCTCTCTCTCTCTCTCTCTCTCTCTCTCTCTCTCTCCCCTTGCAAATTAAATAAATAAAATATTGAAAAATAAAAAATGAACTTTAATTCTCTCTAAAATAAATAGTAGAAAAGGAAAATTTACTCATTGAGTGCATATTGAGTGCATTAATTAATAAATTAGTTATAGGATAAATATCAGTACAGAACTTAATGTTAGTATTATAGGTTATTTAAATAAGTAATTATAAAGGGAATAAAGTTAACATAAATACACATGGTTCCTAAGAAAGCATGGTGGAACTGGTCATCTGATGACAACATTACCATTTATATGATAGGATGTATGTCATTGCTTCTTGTACTGCTGAACTATAAGAATGTTAAAGCATCTAATTTTTTCCTTACGAGTGCAAACATACGTAAAATGGGCCTACATATACACACATGTACAAACACACACACACACACATGCACACAATTTCCCAGATCCTGAATTCCTGGTTCATATTCCCATGTTGATATTTGATATTCATAAAATAAATAAATAGATAAATGAAGAATGTAAATAAATTTCTTCAGCTTTTTAAGATTCCTAAACTGTATGACCCAAACACAGTAATATGCACTGTGTTGATCAGTCACATATTTAAGGAAATACTCATCTGGGAGGGACTTAGAATGGTAACTTTAGAGATCACTTGCTGAACAAGGTTGACTACTTTTATGATTGTGCAAAAATTTCATGTAATTTCACTTTAATCATATTTATTTTTAGTAAAATTTAAACATATCTTGTGATGATTTTTGAAGAAAACATTTAGGCCTATTAAAACATACTTCCCGTAAATGTTCATATTTTTTCTTTTAGTCAAAACTTAAGCTAGCAAATGAAAATTGCACTCACCTGATTTGCCAGATCATTTTTAAGTTATCAGGATTCAGTATATTTATGTCAATTTAAACATTATAGCTTTAGGAAATTAATTTACAAAGTCAAATATCATGTGTCATTTTTGGAGTCTTCTAAAATTAAAGTTACTTACATTTGACTCAAATTTAAGATGGAAATGTTAGTTTCTTAATTTTTTAATTATACTTTTGCAAATTTCTCTTAATTAGATTTGTGTTTTTATATAGTGTGGAGTAAGAAGAGACCCTTCTAATTCATATATAATCACACTCTTGAGATAGTAAATCTCCAAGCATAGTTCCACTTAAGCTTGCTAATTACACCTATAAAACGATGAATGATGGCTACAAATTATTGTATCTGACTCTCATTCTTTATTTATTTCTCCCTGGGAGAAAGAGTGCTGGATGGGGAGATTTAAGGCCATAAATTATTCCCATACATACTCAGGTGTCTCGTGCTTAACTGTGATTCCATACTATGGTTTTACATTTAATTTTGAAGGCTTATAGAGTCATTGTAATAGAATTAAGAACCAGGTATTTGCTTTCCGTGATAAAATATTTACTTATGCTAATAATTTTGATGTCTTTTTTACTGTCTTGGGCTGATTAAAATATGGGTTTAGGTCTATGTAATATTAAATTTCTGAAGACTTTTGGTTGGTTTTAATAAGATTCTCCAACACAGTTTTATAAACTTTCACAATCTAAGCCTTACACCTTGAAAAAGGATTGAAATGTACAGAAATTTCAAAATGATATTATATGTAAAACAACACTAATGGATGTCATTCATCTTCCATAGAAGCAGGCAGCACTAGGTTCCAATGTCCTAATATGTAAATATATATAGAAGATGGACAGTTCCATTTCCTTTGTAAAGAAATAAGAACTGTACAATGTGAGACAGAATTATACTGTGGGTGCCTGAACAGGACAGGCAGGTTTATTTATAGCCTCTGGTAACAGAAAGACAGTTATAATCCTCTGAAACAAAATGTATGGTTGGGCTGCAGACATGGTCCATTGGGAAAGGGATTGCCTAGAAGGCATGAGGAATGGAGGTTGGATGCCCAGTATCCATGTCAAAATGCCAGGTGTGCTAGCAGGCACCAGTGTTCTCAGAGTTGAGACAGAGAGAGGTGGCTTGGGGGCCAGCCACTCTCGTGAGCTCCGAGACACTGAGATCCCCATTTCAAAAGGAAGTGGATGGTTTAGCTGACAAATGATGACATCCTCTGACTTCCACACACAGGTGCACAGATGTGCACATACACACACAAACACATATGTGTCCACACAGATAGACACATACAAGCAAAACAGTCGGGTAAGATTTTGTTTTGGAGGTAGGTTGTCACTGTAGCCAAGGATGACTAGGCTCTGTAGCCCAGGCTATCCTTGAACTCACAGTGATCCTACTTCAATTTACTTTCATTAAATTATTTATTCTTTGACAATTTCAAACATTAGTATACATGCATTTGGAATATATATATATATATATATATATATATATATATATATATATATATATATATGCTTGCTTATCCATGGTCCACTCACTGGACCTCTTCTTTCTACCACTTGCCAGTTAATATAATAGTGAAGAGAATTGACTCTTCCTCTCCCAGCAATTACTAACTGCTATTAGCTCCTCCAGCAGAGGTGGTACTTTAGAAAAATGGAAGGAAATTGAAAATCTTATATTTTAACAATTCTAGCTTTTTAAATGAAATAATAGGAAATAAATATGTAGGCACATTCATTAATATATATTGTGATTACTGATTATTCAGATTTCTGAATGCTATTTGTTATTATATTTGTTAGTATTATTTCCTAATAAAATGATAATATAACAACACATATATAAAATACTATGATTTCTGTATTTTGTGTTATTTAATTTGTATTATAAATTAGGAAATTATAATTCCACACATCTCTGGAGTAAATATTGCTTTTGTGATTTGTAAAACTCCAACAGATAAATTCCATCAACATTTGCACACCCTCAAATACTTAAGATCTCAAATACTTAAGATGGTTTTGTAGTGAGAACAGGTGATACTGACAGCAGCTTTGCAATGTACAATTCTTTATTGTTAGCTGAAGTTACTATAATATACAATAGAACCAAAAAAAGGCCTCTTCTTCCTGCTTGAGACATTGTCCTCTTTCTTCCTGACCTTTCCATCCCCTTGCCAGCCAGAGTGAAACAGCAGCTGGCCAAGACACCTACACATTAAAAGAGAATATTTAAAGGCCTGACATCTGCTAAGTGGCTAATATCAAAACATATATTAGGATGGAAACAATGCAAGTGCTGAGTTGTATTTTGTCTAAGATGTGAGAGAAGATCCAAGTTTCATTGTATGAAATGTGAAATGCAGTTTTCCCAAGGCCTGTCTTTGAGAGAGTCCGTTTACACTGCCCATGTTTAGGATCTGTTTTGAAAAATCAGTTGCCCATACACAAATGACTTATGTCTGGGTCCTCAAATCTATTCCATCAGTGTCTGTGTGTTTTTGTTCATATATATTTTGACAGAACCATGCAGTGTTAATGAATGACTACTGCTTTGTCATATAGGTTCAAATCTGATACTGTGATACCACAGTGTTGGCTTATGATTACCTTAGCTTTACAGTGTTTTTTTTTTATTATTCCAAATGAATTTTATAATATAAATAGTTTAAATTTAATTTATTGATGCTGTAGATTTCTATTTTCACTCTGTATATGATCTTAAAGTCGACATATTTCTATGACCAAGCCAGTTAAATATAAAATATAAATTATAAAATATAATTATGCTCTAGAAGACTAAAAATCATGCTTTTAAGTAATAATAAAAACTTGGAATTGGTGTTCTTGTGCCTTTTACATAAACATTTTCCATCTGATCTGTTTTCCTAAACTCTGTAAATAATTCAACTGTTATCAGGTCTCTCTGTAGTGTGGAATGGAAAACAACTGAAAAGCCTGCACCTTCAGCCTGGCTTCCACACCACTCTTGCCTGAGTTCTTCTATCAGAACACTGTGGAAGAACATTTTGAACATCCCTCTGTGAAACTTATTCATATGATGATCTATGACAATCTTTATCACTGTTTTTGCTGAATCCCATTCACTAAGCCATATATATATATTTATATATATAATTATATATATATAATTATCTCCAAGGGCTAGAGACAAAGAATGCAAAAATATGTCTTTTTAAAAATAATTCAAATTCAATACATAAGGATATGTACATATATATGTATATATAATTTTATTATAATATATACTTAGTTAATTCCTATTGATTCAGCTGTAGATATCAAGGTATTATTTAGAAGGAGTAGGGACTATAAGTAAAATCGTATTTAAATTAATGTGTGAAAGGGGACTGGGGAGAAATTTTGGTGGTTAAATTTGCTTCCTGTTAATGCACAATGGCCCTGGGGTGCCCAAAACCAGCTGAGTGTGAATCTGTAGAATACACTTGAAGAGCTGGGCAACCCCAGTCCTGTGAAAGAGATCAGAAAATAAGGAATACCTCAAGCTCTGGTATCTATGAGAGAATCCAACCTAAAATAGGAATGGGTAGAAAACCAATGGATCAGGACACCAGATGTTCTGCTGAGGACACATTAAGCAAGCACCTCCCATGGCAGGGGGCTCCTTGAGTTGAAGCAACAAGGACACATATATGTACACACAACACAGCAATATACTATACAAGCACACACACATGCGCGCACACACACATGCACAGAAACAAAATTAAAATGAAAGTCAGGAACATTTACATGTTTGACTAGTTATGCTTGTCCTGAAACCTTAGGCTATATGAGTCCGAGGACTGGTATAATGCATCCCAATACATTTGTTAATTCCTAGATTCACAAGATCAAAAGGTTGGATATCCCAGATATAGATTTTGTCATATGAAATTAAGAATGTAATTATTTCAGAAAAGGCGAAATGAGGATTCACTTCTGGGTGTCCTAAAAACAGGAAGATGTGGAGCCATATTTGAATACAGGAGATAAATCAAATAGCATTACACACACACACACACACACACACACACACACACACACACACACACAAGTGTAAAGCAGTGGTTGGTAGTTTGGAGTGGGTAATTTGGGAAAGAGATCCAGGCTTGTGTGGACAAGGAGTGTGGGCTTGGTGATATTTGATGTGAGTAATCAAGGACCATTGGCCATGTAGATCAAGTTGCAGAGAAGGCACCTGTGTGAGTGAGGAGCTGTATTTTCATGAGAGGTCATGAAACAAAGCTGAACACCAAGAACGCTATAATCTTTCTCACTGCAAACACAATCCTCACTTCCACAAATTCTTGGCATTTTCCAGTCGTTCCTCACCTACATTTCTCCCAAATAAAAGACCACTTAATAAAGCTTTCAAATGTCTAGGAACGTGTATAATTTGTAGAATTTTGTACCATCCTTATGTGTAACAAATCATACAACATTTTTCAAAAACAAGATCCAAGAATAACATGTTTTCTGGAAATTTAGAAAAGCTGATCAAATTTTGTCCATAAAAGTGAGTGTAATAAAACTGAGTTCAAGATATTTATACTGTTAGCTTATATTCATGAAGAAAAAGACTAGTGAATGATAAAAATACATACCGGTAGGTTAGGTAATTCATATGTTGGCTTATTTATTTTACATCTTTGTTGATTCTGCAGATTTTAGCTATGACAAACTGTCAATTCCACTCTTGCATTAAGAGACATGTATTTTTCATGATACTATTTCATATAGCAATATGTTGAATATCAGTCCTTTCAAGTAATCAAACTACAGTGAATAGAGCCATAAACAAAACCACAGAAATAATTTATTTTCATTTTAAGATTTTCCCTCTGGTGCATAGATATTCCTCACAATCATTTGAACAGTATAATATGTTCATATTTTGATGAAAGGAAAGTAATATATATACTTTGGACTTGATAAGTACAGAAATAACACTCATAAGACAATGTTTTGAATGATCATGACAAAATATGCATATTGCAGCCTAACTTTGGGTCCAAACGCCTCAATACATAACATATGGGCAACAGATTCGTCAAGTGGCAATTTAGACCTCAAGATTTAGAGGTTTCAACTGTGCCCTAGACTAGTACAAAATGAAATAAGAACTGGAGCTATTAAAATGTCTAAGAAAGTTAAGAAGTCTTCATAATATAAGGAAAATATAGAAATATCAGCAAAATTTATTATATATTTCTAGTTAACATTTTCACATTTATAAAGAGATATCACTGGAAGAAAACAGATAGGTCTATTCAGTTAAGGGTAGAGTATCAATAACTTCAGGTAAAATAGGCATTTAGTGTTGAATAATTTTGTAGTGGCTGAGGAAAACTGTAAAGGAGCTTTATAAGAGTGTGTCCTAGTCAGCCACAGACTGCTGGGATGAATCTCCAAACCAGGCACAGTTATGGGAGGAAAGGATTTATTGAAGCTACAGATTCAGGGGAAGTTTCATAATGTGAAATACTGGCCCCCTTTCACAGGTCCAAACACAGAAGGAAACCAATCACCAGTATCACATACATACCAGCAAACAGGCAGGGGGAAGAGAGAGATTTCTTTCCCCTGCTTTAGGGTCGGAACTTGCAATCCTATCCCAGACTTATTGATTTACTGAGTCTCTGGAATTTCCTTCCTACATTGCCCTCCCAGGAAGGGATGTTCATTTCTAGCTTCCCTGAGCTTTCTTCTGCCCCTACTGAGAGGGCTGCCTTCCTGTGAACAACATCAGAGACCTACCCAAGATTACTAAAATGGTCAAGTTGACAACAAAACTTAACTATCACAGAGTGGTATAGGAGCTCTCTGGGAAGAGTAAGATAGAGGCACTATAATAGGAAAGAAAGATTTCATTTTAGGTTGGGCAGACATAGTCTGCACAAGTTCCTTAAATTCAAATGCTTCTTAAAAATCTTACCTTTTATTCAAAACATAATGTTGTACATAGTGACAAAAGCTAATTTTATTCATGTCACAATTGCCAATGATGGGAAAATAAGGTAACACTGACAGTTACCAACACCACAAGCTATTAATTTAGATGGAAATGGTGCCCTCTACTACTGTGACCTCAGGCAGAATTTCACAGTGGGCATGAAATATACATATATCAGCATTTATCTTCTTTCTGAATATATGCACATCTATTATAAGATACTTAAAATGTTTAGTTGTAAGGTTTTGTGTTTATTTCATGAGATTGTAAAGAAATATGGCAATCACAATGGAATTAAAATATGCCAAGAACATTCTGGAACATATGTAAATTAAAGGTCTAAAGTGTTCAGATGTTTCCTGAATTTCTTCATTCCTAGAGACAGAGACAATTTATAAAATGCAAAATTATCCATTAGCATTGCATATTTTTGTGATAACACATTTGGCCTTTTTTTTCTATTGCTTTCCACTTTAGAAAGCATTTAGTGTCCAACATTTGTTATTATTTGTGGCTAGTTTGTTGATATATTCATGATTAATTTGCAAAACTTTGAGTCTGTTCCATTAGAAAACATTCAGTATAATAAACAACATCTTTAAAAATTGCAAAACACCAGATTTAACCAAAACTGATCTCAGCCAATAATCACCACTGAACCAACCCTTCTGAGGGATATTATATAGACTCTTGAGTTACATTTTCTTTTTATTAAGAATTTTAATACATGATCATCCTATTGTTTGATTAAAATTATCCTCTTCTGATGCCCTTCCACATATCCCTTCCACTGAACCCCCTTCTGTTTCCAAGTAGTCCTTCTTCTATTTTGATATCTCATTCCTTTTGCCACCTGCATCTTTATGTCAAAATGCTAATGGGCTCAATATTGTGCTGGTCTTATGGAGGAAATGGCATCCACTGTGAAGTCACAACGGTAACTGTCACTTCATGTCTAGAGAATATTGCCCCAAATGAACTCATCCCCCTCCCACCTGGTGGCTTTTGCATTCTTTCTCACCATTCTTCTGCAGTCTGTACTGAGCTTGAGTGGACATGGTACTGAGATCTCAATAGCCTCTTCATTTTGAGTACTTCGATAGGTTTTGAGTTTCCACAATTAAAATAGCTATCTTTAAAGAGAATTTTCTGGGACCACTGATGAGAACAAGACTAATATTATTTCTCCCACCTCCAACACAATGTGGCCTGAGACCTGGTAGGTGTGATAGAGATGTCTCATAGGTTGCTCAGCACTTACTGTCACTTCTCTTCATTTTCACTTGTGGATCTCCCCAGTAGTCACCACCATCTGCATAAAGAAGCTCTCTGGAAAGAAAAGTGAGACTCTCCCTAGGCTGTGGTCATAAACAACCATTTAGAAGGTAATTTGATGGGCATAAAATTTGGATTTAGCCACAGAACTATGGTAGTTTCTCCTCCAGGGCCTATTATATTCCAGATCACATACTTTTGCTTTAGTTTTCATTACCTACCATCATTCGCTGACATGGAGGTGGCTTCAGATCCTATTACAGAGCAGTTGGTTACCCATAACCAATACACCACTATTGCACCAATGGCACACCATTATTCTTTTTAAATGTTGTATACTTTAAACAATGCTGGAATTTTTTTTGCTAGTGTGTGTATATGTTCTTATAATACAGCATGTGTGTTTGGGGGAATATGATATATTGTATGTATTGTGTTGTGTACTGTATGCATGTGTGCCATGTGATGCTCTCTGAGCTCATTTGTGGCAGATTGTACTCTTCTGCAGTGGACAGAATAGTACAGTAGGTATCTCATTTCATTACTCTTCAACTGATTACTCCTATTTAAGCTGAAAACTCTTATTGATACTGTGACTTCCCTCCCTATACACACACACACACACACACACACACACACACACACACACACACACACAGACACCCTATCATCTCAGTGGTTCTCAAGTCTCTGATCCCCTACAAACCAAGGTTGTAGACCTACATGGTCATACCCAGCTGTTTATGTCGGTCTTGGGGCTCAAACCCCTGTGGTCTTTCAAGCCTTCTCAGAACCTCATACTTACACAGGCAGTATTTTTTTTATCACTGAGCAAACTCTCCAGCACCTTGAATTATTTTAATAAGCTGTAGTAGAGCAATCTTTTTTTTTCCTTTTAGCTTTAAAATTTTTTTATTGTTTTTTCTCATTATTTATACTTTTTCTATGTGTATGTTTATATGTGTGCTCAGATGTGCGTGGGTGTGAGGGTTATGCATGCATATATGTGTGAAAGAAGCCAGAAGTTAACATGTGTATCTACAACTATTGTTAGTCCCCTTATTTACTGAGGGAAGGTAGGGCTCTCTTGTTTAAACACAGAGCCAACTGACTCAGTAATCTAGCTAAGGAGCTTCTCCTGAGGTGACCCACTCCCTACCTCCCAAGTGCTGGGATTATAGGCAAGCCACATGCTCACAAAGCATCTATGTGGGTGTTTGGGGTCTGAACTCATATCCTCAGGCTTGTTCCATAAATAATTTATGCACTGAGCCATTTTCATAGCTCTTTTTCCTATTCTATTGTCTATCAAATTGGAACAATTTCACTAGCAACTGGACTTCATATCATTGACTTTTGTCACCCTATAAATCACTGCATCTAGAATTAGGTTTAGACTTTAAGAAGCATTATGAATTAAAGAATCCATATAGACTTGTCAAAACTGCTTTATTTATTTATATAATGTAGGTACTCTATATTTGTGTGTGCGTGCATGTGCACACCTGTGTGGAGATCAGAGGAAAACTTCCAAATGACTTTTCCTCATCTTCCACTTTGTTTGAGGAAAGGTCTCTCTCCTTATTGTTAACCCTTGTCTGAACTAGGATTACAGATGCCTGCCAATGGTGTTTAGTTTATTGATTTTATATTATTACTTTTAGGACTAATTCATAATTGTGCTCAGAAAATATAAAATTTCTTCAAAGTAATACAATTTCCTGGAATGCTTTCTTCTATCACCATGCCAAGTGACCTGAGTCAAATTTATTTTGAGACAAGTTACATGTGACAAGGAGAATTTGAACTATTTTTATTTTTAATAAATAGTGTATTATCATGCAACAATATCACTATTTTTAATAAAACTGATTTGCATTTTCAACAGACTCAAATCACATTAAGAAAATGCAAAGAAAGTTAATTTTGTAAAAGTGGTGGGTATAGTAAAACTAATATTTAGAAAGTTAAAAATAAATATTTATTTGTTGTTTCTTTTTTGAGATACGATCTTATTCGTTACTCTAGCTGAGGCTGACCTGGAACTCAATCTATCATGCCAGGATGGCCTCAAACTCATGGTAATCCTCTTACCTCTGTCTCTGAAGGGTTGAGATTAAAGGTGTGTAGCACCACCACACTAGGAATTTTTTTTTTAGAATAATTGATATTATTAGCCAATCAGAATTTTGTTTGATTTGGTTGTGGACTGATTGTACATAACAAAGGATATGTTCTCAGAAATATGCAGGTCTCTTTTGGGTGTGGAGGCTTCTTGGGATTCAAAAGTGGTATTTTCCACGATGACTTCACATGGTCTGGATTTGGATTATAAATCTTGTCTGTGTTCCAAAGCAAATAATCAGATATGTGTTAACACACTAAATTATATAAAACTGAAATTTGTGCCTGGGGTGATGGCTTACTGAAGGACTTACTGAAGGCCTTGTGATTAAAAAAAAAAAACAGTGAGTGTTTGAGTTAGGACCCTTAGATCTACATAGAGACAGACACTATAGAAGGCATCTGTAATTCGAGCACTCCTTCAGCAAGAAGGGGGGAGTGGGGGAAGACAGATGGATTGTGGTATCTCATGAGCCAACCAACTTGGTGAATCAGTGGCAAACAATGACATTCCTTACTTCAAAGCAAGATGGGAGGTGAAGATCAGCATCCAAGAGGTATCCTCTTTCCTCACACACACACACACACACACACACACACACACACACACACAGGAGCACATGACTCATACTGCAGACACACATACAGAGAAACAAACTGAATTGTTTACATGTGACACTGACCAACAAATATTTCTATGAAAGGTGAAAGGTCATAGCAGATTACCTGAAAAATGCTTGATGACCCCGTAGTTTCCATAGAGAGCAATCTGGGAATTCTCATCTGCATTTTCTGCTCTGGGATCTTCTCTGTGCTGAGTTAGCTGTTGATGGGCCTCTCCACCTTGCTCTGAGGCTTCACTTCCTCGCTGACCACCATCCACAAGTTCAGAGTAGTTAGACTGATAATCTCTGCTCCCAGCTAGCCATGGACTAGATGCTTTAGCACAACATTGTTGCATGAGATTTATTCACAGAGAAGTTCATTACTTGGCAGTGTGGCTTCATCTGTTTTAGAAAGTGAAAAGATTCAGAAATGTGATTCAAAATTTGTGGAAGACAGTCTGCATAGAACCTTCTCACTAAATGCAACCTTAGTCATGAGATCACATAAGGATTTAGGGGCATTATTGGTCATTTCAGAGGGTATTGATGAGGAGATTATGCAGAAAATAAAATGATCGTGGTATTTAGTAAGAATAGAAAAGAAACAAGGAATGTTCTATGGTTGAAATATTTTGTGAGTATACCAGATGTCCCTGTCAACCATCAATCCTAACTCATCTCTAGCTGGTAAAACTTATGACCTCGACTTTCTGTACATTACTTTATAGGCAAAACACTCTATTGGTTCTTATATTTTTTGTTTAAATGAGATATTTCTGTCAGTCTATTTTATGTCTATTTAGAGTGTGTCCTTTAACATAACTTGGCCTATCTCTGAACTGGTTCCCACTTTGTAAGCTTTAAAGCTGTCTGCCTTATTTAATAATTCTGCATAGCGTGTGACTCTTCTCATCTACATCCTGTCTAAACAGTACTTGACAGTTTCACTAGATAACA
Organism: Zapus hudsonius; assembly: GCA_004024765.1. NCBI lineage: Eukaryota > Metazoa > Chordata > Mammalia > Rodentia > Dipodidae > Zapus > Zapus hudsonius. The sequence continues at coordinate 87,057 of PVHP010000891.1, forward strand.
TATAAAAAAAGCTTTTCCCCACACATTGTCATTTCTTTCCTCAAAATTCTATTTGTTGAAAAAAAATTAGAGAACTCTAGTTCACAAAACTGTGCTTTTCCTTTGTCAAGTTCAACCCTAAATCTGCATTTCAGTTCAGCTTTGTGTAAATATGCTAAAGAAGGCCCCTGAGAATTAGACCTTTATTCACTCACAGTTACCTCTTTAAACAAATATAACCTTTATGAAAATTACCAAATTAGACATGCTGGAGAAAATAGAAAATAAGTAGAATAATCTAAACTTTTTTGAAAAGATGATGATTTATTTTTTCATACAAACTTAGCAGAAAATAACTAGGCGCTGACAAGAGCTGCCCTTCTAATTGCCACCTTTGGGTTCCCCCCCCCCAGAAATAACACATAAATTTATTCTGAAAACTCAATTTATTCATAGAATTTTTCCTGTCTTTTGTAGATCTGAGAGGATACAAAGGCTTGATTTGAAAGGTCCCCACTTCCTCTTATCAAACAAGGCATCACTTTTCTTTTATGTTTTACTTTAATTAAACATAATAAATTGTCCATTCAACACACAGGTTCTGACATGACCCCAGGTGGTTATTTCCTTCCAACGCCTTTTTATTAGTCTTCTTTCCCCAGAAAGGAATAGAAAATTGGAGAAAGTAATAAGAGATTTCATTGTTTTCCTTGGCTAAAGTTGGAAGGTCTCACCTTCCAATCAAGAAAAGGTAACCTTTCCGAAACATACTCTTTTCTCTCTTGCTGGTACATTAACCACCCTGATGGTTTCTAGCTTCTTACTAATGAATGTTTAATTAGAATGCACACAGATACCAGATATGCAAATGCTTTATCAGAGCAGACCTACCAGCAATAAAATTTTACTTTATTTATAGAAGCAAAGCAAAACCTGAAACCGGTTTGCGCTCCGCTTTTTTGGTTTTGATTTTTAATAAACTTTTAAAAGACATCCGAATATTTGTTTCAAACACAGTTAAAGAAAGGAATGACCTGCACATAGCAGCAAATGCACATTACCATATACAGTCCTAAGTCACAGGTAACAGCATTAAGCAGACTTCATAAACTTTTCAATTACAGATGTGCCATGTAACCATGATGACACACAGTAGGCCAGAATCTAACTTTTGTTCACACCCACGATCCAATAAGTTTCAAGAATCCGAACATGATTTCTCTGAAGAACTCTGGGGAGAAAGTCACTAGCCATTTATTTCCTTTCTAAGACAAGGAAGTCTTAGTGCTGAGCAGGAACTGTCCATGTCAAGGGAATAGTGTCCGGGTAATAAGCAAAACGATGTGTGATGGTTACTACAAAATGCAAATATTCAACTAGTTATTGTAAATATCTGACATATTGAAATCATATTTCACTGAGGCTATCTACCTTAGTTTTGAATTTTAATTGCCATTATAAAAAGATCAATATTTGGGGAGATAAATATTTAAGCTGATTTAAACATCACATAATATAAACATATACTATAACATTGCACAGTATCCTAATAATGTGTTTTATGCTCCAGTTAAAAAATAAATTTTAAAAGCAAAATTTATATTTAAAAATCAGAATTTTCAGAAATATTCAAGGACTATATCAATCCCACCACTTATCCTTTATCTAGATTTTTAGTACTTCAGACCAATATGTTTCTCTCTCCTCTATTTACTGATGCATTTTAAGGCGATATGTATGTGTTACGGGTTTATAACTACAATACTTAGCCATAATTATTTCAGGGAGCATTTACTAACAACAGGATATTCTCAAACACAACACAGTCTATTTTTCTGCTCAGTAATTATTTCCTTGGCACAACATTCTGTAATAGGCCAGTCAAATTCCAGTTTCATCACCTAGGACAACGTCAGAACTATAGGTTTCCATCCCAGGTGCAGAACATTCTTTATTTAGTAACATATTTTGACGTTCCCATAAAGGTTGCTTTTACCATAAGAAGTAAACCCCTACCTGGCCATAGAGAGCATCAATATAGTTGAGTTTGAAAATCCAACTAAGAACCTGTTGTCAAACCTGCAGGCAAGTGTATGAATGGTAGAGGCAACTGTGACATTGAGTTCTTCTGGCCCTTAAAGAAAGGTATGCCATCTAGGACAAGAGTTGACTAAATATCTTCTTGAGATTGGCTCACATTCACCATGTCCACCTGTTGATCTTCAAGTGCCTAGTGCCTTCTCTCCACTTGAGAATTCAGCTTTCATTGTTGGTCTCTGTTTAGTTCCCCATTTGGAAAGGGCACTGAGATCAGATCAGCCTGCTCACTGAAGATTCCCAAGTTTGGTTTTTCCCTGCTTCAGATACTTAAACTGCCAGTAGCTTTCTCCTTGCTGTTTATACTTACCTACTAACTGATGCAAAGTTGTCTTGAAGGAGTGACAAATTTCACTATCCTAGCCTGAATGAATAGTTTCCTTATCATCCTGTTTATTCTCCCTTCAGAAGGCCTTCTGGCTTCACTCATGCTCTCTCAAGTGCTTGCTGTTTGGAACAGAACTAAAATGTACTTGAAAACTGTTCTGATGGTACTTTTTAAAAATCTCCTTTCTTAACCACAATCAAAAGCTTTATTTCAGAGGATACACGATAGATCAGTGGTAGAGTGTGTCTCAAAGGCTTTTGTAAATGTTAAACAGAATTCTTGCTGTGCTTGATATACAAAGAGTAGACAGTGCAAGATCCAGAATTCCAACCCACAAATAACTGGTAAAATAATTTTCTCATCCTTTACTTCTACTAGCTGGTAACATGCATATTATCTACTCTGATTTCTAAGCATTTTCATCATACTGGCCTTTAGACAATCCATGACCTACATTTTGCCCTGTTATATTTGGATTATACAGGCATCATGGCCTACTTGTGTGTGTTACTACAAATTGTTTACGCCCACTCTTTAGTATCACACCAGGTGCTTTTATAGAAAGCATTAAAAAAAGCATTTAAACTTCACTCCTTCCCCACTACAATCCAGTGCTTCAGATTCCCCAACTAGAACATTAAATTAAAATTTTAAAAAAAAGACAATAAAAATCCATTGTGATTTTTTTTTCAGTTTTTACTTTTTTAATTATAGGAGAACATAACCTTGAATATATTACTAGTTAAACATCTGGAAATGGCTTGCACTGTTATCTTCATTTGTTGAGAAGAGATGATGTTTACTCAATTGCCCTCCTATAAATCGGTTTGTGCTTCACATCAATCTCCCTTAAAATATTTCTCATGTTCCGTGTAGACTTAGTGTCTCTGCTTCTTTGCTTTTGCAGTAGCAGAATGTTCTTACTCTAAATATAAAGTTATAAAAAAAGCAAGAAACAATATTTTCTTTAATTAGCTTCTTCCTTTGGGGGTTTTCAGAGAGGGGTTATGACTTGACAAAGATCCTTCCCATCTGTTCCTGTTTGTTTGCTTTTATTTTGACTTCCTCTCGTTGTCTTATCAAATATCATGTGAATCATTAACATTTGTTTTCATCGCTTGTTTTCATTTCCTTTGCTGCACATGATTAAGACATTCTGTGGGGAGAAGTTCGGGGCTAACATATTTTATATTAGTGTCAGAGTCTTTAAGTAAATATTAAACTTTCTGTACGTATGATTATATATGTTTACTTTGTACTATGTTAATATTTTCCTCTGCCACAGAGTGTGAGGAATGTGCACATCTGACCATTGTGTGGAAGCTGCGACCTTCATGAGATTACAGGTGTCTGGATATAAGTTTTGAACAAATAGATGCCAATTGTAATAAAGCCATTTCCTCAAAGGAAATTCAATTTATTAAGCTCTTTCTTCTGAAGAAATAAAAATCCTTCCAGATGTTTAATATCCATTTATTTGCATGTTTTGAGACACTTTGCATACTGCCTTATTAATGATTTTCTCACAATGGTGAATCGTCTTTTTTGGTCACACCCCAATAAGCAAACTGATGGTATTCCAGTTTATGTTATTTTTTTTATATAATCATGTTAAGTAATATGATTGGCATCAAAGATATCCTATTGGCTTTTCCTTAATTTCTGAAAAAAATATTTAATATTCTAGTTTCTAATTGTGGAATAGGAAATATAATCTATAATTCCCTGTATATATTAGACATTACCAATAACTTGAGAAAATAATATCTGCAAAAAATTATTCCTGAACATTACGTTTATTGTGTGAATTAAGACAAAGGTATAAATTTTGTGAAAGAGCCCTCATTTTTTCCACATTAACTGTTGAATATAAATAACATACAAAATCTATATACTTGGTCGTTGTGAGTTGATAGTTTCAAATTCAGTATTAAACCCTGACATCATACTGACCCAACAACTTAGTGTTAAAACACTTTCCTAGCTTGTTTCAGGCACTCTGTTTAATTTTCAGAAAGAAAACAAACAAACAAAAAGAATCCTAAGATTATTTTTGCAAATATATTTAAAACTAGTTCTTCCTTTCCTCATCTGTGACTATAAATCTGCAGGACAGCACTGAACAGCATACAAGAACCCACACCTATTCAGTGATCTAGATCTATGCACCAAATGATAGCTGTGAGCAGCAAATCACAGTGAACTCTGAAACTATTAGGAATTTGTAATTTAAATAGTTTCTCTCAACTCCTACTCCCAAGTACTTTTAATTAGAACAGACACTTTAATTAAGTACTCCCATGCAAAAGTTTAGCTTCATGATTTTCCAGTCACACCTTTTATCTCCCCTAAGATAGCAAATTTTCATTGTATCAAACAAACATTATATATATATATATATATATATATATCTGAAATCTGAATATAAGAGTTGTTCTGACTCCAAATGTTCAACTGAGGCAATGTCAACAAGAAGAAAGCCCTTGGCTGCAGGAAAGGAGCAACAGGCAGGCAGATCCAGGAGGCAGTGAGTACAAGCAAAAGACTGAAGTTCTTCTAGTTGTTCCGTCAAGGAACTGTGACATGTGGGAGGGACCTAAATTCATATTTACAGTAATCATCACACTTCCATTGAGTTGCTCTCTAAAAATGTACATGAAACTTGACCTCCTTAAAGCTTCCTGGATTTATTCATAGGGGGCACTTAGAGTAACTGTTTTGTGAAGTTGGGAGGAAGTGTTTTGAACATAATAATAATAATAATAATAATAATTAATATTAATAATTGTTGCTTGGGAAACTATTAGCTATATTGGGTGTAATGGTTTATAGTATTGTCAACTTGGCAGGATTTGGAATCACCTATGAGGGATTATGTACATTAAGTTATCCTTGGTCAAGTCTGTGAGAAATGATCTTGATAAGTTTAACTGAGGTGAGAAGTCCCTCCTTAGCAGTGGGTGGCATCTTTCCCTGGGCTGGGGTCATGAACGATATAAAAAAGAGCGAGCTGGCTGAGCATCAGTGTTCATCATTCTGCTATTTCTTCACTGTAATAAATGGGACCAGCTGTCACAAACTCCTGTCTGGCACAGCACCTTACTGTCTTGATGGATTGTAACTGAAATAAGTCCTTCCTCCCTTAAACTTGTTGTTGTTGTTGTTGTTGCTGTTGTTGTTGCTGTTATTTTGTCACAGCAGTAGAAAGTTGACTGATATAATGATAATAATCACTAGGGCCAATGCTCTTGACCTTAAAGCAAAACTTTCATTCATTTATTCAGATTCAAAGCAATAGTAGCTTAATACACCTTAGTCAGCATTAAAACTGATCAGAGAAAATATTTTCTTTTCTGATTTAGTGTTGTGTTCTCTGAAACCTCTGGGTTTCTGATTCAATGTGTGCTTTTTTAATATTTTATTTATTTACTTGAGAGAGAGAGAGAGAGAGAGAGAGAGAGAGAGATTGAGCACTGCAAGAAAGGGCTCTGCAAATGAACTCCAGACACATGTGCCACCTTGTGCATCTGGCTTTATGTGGTCACTGGGGAATTGAACTCAGGTCCTTCTGCTTTGCTGTCAAACACCTTAACGGCTAAGCCATCTCTCCAGCCCTGATTCAATGCATTTTGATCAACCACAATGTCTGTCGCTGTTCTCTGGATCTGGGTGTTAGGCTAGGATCAGCAGCAATGCTCCTGTTGCTGCTTCCTTTGTGATTTCTCTTGGTCCCTGGTAGATGCGGTAGAGGTGATAGGCAGTTGGTTTTCCTTTCTTATGAAAATTAGATCTTGAATCTCTCACGTTTTCTCTACCATCAGTAAGACAAAACAGATTTTCCAACCAAGATTCAGAGCAGCTTGGCTTAAAAGAGATATGCACAGTCATTTGAGAGAGTTTTATGGAGTTAAGTCCACTCTTCTTATGAAAAGAGCAGAAGGGGCTTCTCTCCATTCTGGAAGAGGGGAAAAGAAGATTGTCAGAGCCAGAGGATGTGTAGATATATCCCAAGGCATCCTCCCCAAGTCTGATTGAGACCTTATTTATCCACCAGTGAGCACCAACAACCCTATTGAGGAGAACCCTTAAGGAAAGTGGGACCAAGGGAGAGTAGGTATAAGACTACAACCTGTGTAAAAAAATAAATAAAAAAATAAATTACCTAATTAAACTAAAAAGAAAAAAAAAGCATTTTTTTCCCATGGCCAACATGTGAAGAAATATATAAGACTAATGTAGGACATAGAGCAGTGTTAGGTAGGTGGTTTGCTAGCTAGGAGGGAGCTGAGATGCTTAACCTCTATGTAAAAGCCCCATGCAGGATTTAGATTTCCAAATGCAAAGGGCACTTCAGAATGCTGGGATATCAGCTATGGCAATACTCCTAGGCATTGCACAAATCTCTGCCTGCAGCTTCTCTAGGAGGGCCTTCTCTGTGGCCCCGTAGCTTCTCTTGTCCTTTGAAGAGTCAGAAAAGGAGGGTGTGTTGGAATTGCTATTGCATCTTAGGATGGAATCTTAGAGCAGTTTCAAAGGTAAGCCCGAGTGTACTTTCCAAAGCTCTTGCCACTTAGTCTCCAATAGGTTCTTGTAGTGGGTTTGTTATAGGCAGCCTGGGTTAGCCCTCAAATTCAGTGGCTTCATCTGTGGTTTCTGAGCATTTCATTATGTTACTTACTGTGAATGACAGGGCCAATATAATTTCTCCAAAATAATATGAAATCAATTAAAAGTTTACTTCTTTTAATTTTAATTATTCATGAGTATATTTCAATAAATGGAAAAAATATGAGGTAAATTTTCTTCTAACATTAAGCTCTGTAAATGAAGGGGACTGTCTTCTGGGGTCTGGTTGTGATATTTGTGTATCTGTCTCTAGTTAATTCTAAAGCTGAAGGTTTCACATTACAATATTTTGCCACAGGAATACCTTAATTACAGCAGGTGGAAATCTACTTTTACCTGACATCTGTAATTCTCCATGTATTTTTCCACCTGTTAGAAACACAAGTCAAAACTTTAATAGAACCCACATTTATTAAAAGTAATCCAGTATGCCCACAAGGAGGGTCTCCAGTGGGTTGGGGACTGGGAGGAAGGAATTGGGGGTACCATCATAAGATTTGCTCATACAATGTATGCAGTTATGGATAATCAAGACAAGAGAGTGTACCCAGATGCTGAGTACATAGCTCTTATGCTTTTCAAAAATCCATTTTGTATATGATTATGGTAAAGATGCTTATAAAATAATTATTGTAAAACTCAATGGGGTTTCATTTAGAAATTTAGATGTAGATAAACTTTAAAATTTGTCCAGTATGCCATTGTTTCAACACATATTAATATTTTTCTTTGGAAGTTTAATGCTGAAGCCTCTTCTGGACAAGCATCCTGCTAAATCCTTCTGCCTCTCATATTGGCAGGGAAAGAGATGGCTGCTTTGTTCATGGGTCTCATCATATTGTAGGTTAACCTCAGGTAACAAAAGCAGGACAAATGCTACGCAATTAATTCTTAGCATTTGTGGACGGAAGAAGCAAAAGCAAAGGCCTCAACAAACACTTTCTGTAGCAAGGAGTGGAAAAGTTAGTTGAACCAAAGTAGGAAGGATTTGCCAGCTTCTAGAAGGAAGAAGGAAGAACCAGCAGATAACAGCACAGAATCGCAGGTGCAGATTGCAGAGTTTCCTGCCACCCTGAAGGAAACAGTCTTTGTGAAAATTTGGTAAAATAAAGCCTGAAAGAGAAACAAAGAATTTGGACATATCACTGTTGCTATCAAGTTAAAAAATAAAAAAAATACATAAAAACAGTGGTTAGCCATTGGTGGTTATAAGTTTCTCACTAATTACTGTGTCTACTATAACTTGTATGCCAACTCTTCCAACAGTTAGATGGGGGAGGTGGAATTTTTAAATATATAGGTTACTAAAAGTGATCCAATACACCCATGAGGAAGGTCTCCAGTGGGTTGAGAACTGGGAGAAAGGAATTGGGGGTACCATCATAAGATTTGCTCATATAATTATGGATAATAAAGACAAGCGAGTGTACCCAGATGCTGAGTACATAGCTACTTTCTGCATTCTGTTCTGGGTTCTTTCAAATTGTTTAGATGTTAATGGTCAAAACTACCTAGACATTTTTTAACATTTTTATTGTCAATAATTAGACACATTTTATGAACAAATCTTGTAGTGGTACCCCTATTTCCCTCCTCCCTGTCCCCAACACACTCCTCCTCGGTGGGTGTCCTAGATCAGTCCATTATTATTGGTAACTTTAAGATATTAATATACCATAAATTGTCCATATTCCCATCAGCTTATCTTCTTTTGTCCTCCTTCCCCCACCCCATTACTCTGAGAGCCCTTCTAAAGTGAGATTATAGATTATATATATATTGTGGTCATGAATACAATTGGTTCCTGTGGGGAGAGCAATGCCTCATGTTATAACTTCCCAATGTTTTTTCTGCCCCCTCTTGATCAGTGTTACCCAAGTCTTAGTGGACTTGTTAGAAGTCTCCTTTCACACTGAACTCTCAGCATTCTCTGATTTTCTACTTTAATTTCTGGGTCACCTCTAAGTTTACCACCATGTTTCAGCCTTCTAAATATTTGACATAATTTCTGATCTCTCTGTCCTCTACTGTAGTTATTGAAATTTGAACTTCTGTCATATTTTACCACCATATTCAAATTTATGCCAGCCCATACCAGGGATATATTAAAGTATGATATATTTAGAGAATATATTTCTTTGTAGAAGTTAGCATTGAATTTATCATTCCCCAGTTTTATTTCTGCTTCAACAAATAATTTATTTAACGTGTCCAGTACTTAATTTATTTTTATTTTCCACATAATTGTGTTTTTCCAGTGATAAAGTTTGAGTAATAAATTCACGTTTTCTCTTTAATTATTGTGTTGATCTGACTTCAAGCTCTAGCTCAGTGACTGGGATAAAATAGCATTGGTGGCTTTCATGTAAATAGCAGCATATGTGCACAATAGTTACATCGCATGACATATTCAGCGACACTGCTGAAGAGTTGGATGGCTGAGACTTTCATGAAGGAGATACACCTGAGTGCATTCAGAGAAAATTTGGTTCAGTGAGCTAGGAGGAAGTAATTGTCATTCAATAGAAATGAGCTAATTTTGCATATCAGTAACTCTCTCTCTCTCTCTCACACACACACACACACTTATCTATATTCTGAGTGCACTAGGCTGATATCAAAATAGAAAATATATATTTATGAGAAATATGAATGCTGTGCCTCTGTGATCCTATAATTATGAAGTTAATTTTGAAAATATGCAAAAACTGTTACCTCCTAAGCAAGTGAAAGTTAAATCCAAGCCACAAGTTTTGTACCATACTTCAAAGTTTTATATGTCCATTTGTCCAATGAATGCTGTCATTAATTGTGTGTTATTATTCATTTTTAGATGGAAGACTGTATTTGAAAACTACCGTCATGTACTGAATCTTTCCTGTTGAAGAAACCCATGTTCTATTGAAGAACTGTGCAGTCAGACGTTTGTCATTGGAAAGTTCAGTAAAATATAAAGTCCTTTTAAAGGAACTTCCTCAATTTTGTGTATTAATGTTCTTTAACATTTAAGTATTCTTCCAAAAAAAAAGTTTCCTCCACTGATTTTCACCTGTGGTTCATACCAGAGATCTGGGAATGTTTGTAAATGTACAAGTATGAAACTTCATACAGTCAACAACCACGTCTTTGCTGCTGGACACTTGTATACAGAATTAAAGACGGGTCTGAAGAAGACCGAGTTTTGCTTTGCTTTTGTTTGTTTTTCTTAATGGAAGGCACCATTTTCCTCTCCGGAAAGTTCTGTAACAGAGCACATCAACAGACTGTTGTAACATCGGCCACCCAGAATTATAAAATTATGCCCCACACAATCCAGCGAGAAAAGATAGAAATGAACTTGTAAGGGGCATAGAGGATGCTAGAAAAGAAAATAAAAACTTGAGAGTAATATTCTGTTACATTCAATTTTAAACTGTGTATTTGCGGGTTTTCTCCTGAAGATTTGTTTATTCACATACTTTCCAAAAGACCAACAAATGGATGTTGAAAACAGCTCAATGAAATTACATTTTGCATATCTGAAAAAGAAGCATTGAATATAAGCCAAAAGGTTTCACAGAAGGTCTCTTTTTCTTAAAGATAAAATATATATAAATATATAAATGTAACATGTTTTCATTCCAAACTGGTAGTGCTATATAGGATTAAAAATAATAATGTTGCTTCTTATTCAAACTGTTGGTCACATGTACAGTATATAAACATAAAACACACATGGAAGGTATTATGTATGCAGTAGTATACTAGAGCTTAGGAAAACGAAAATTTTAGAAAATATGTTTTGTCACCCTGTTGGTCAGAAAGGTGTCTTTCTGGTTTTAACGCATGCAGGCATGTAAATATTGTCTGGAGTCACAGTATTAATGAATGAGATCTTATGTATCTGGTGACATCAGAACTTTGGGTCAGCCACTTTTATTTGTATAGTGATCACTGCTTAGTGCCCCAAATGCACTACTGAGAATGGATTGTGGATGACCAGTAAATCAAAACACCAGAAATATTTTTATATGTTAATGTCATATTATGTTAATGTTGCTGAGAAACAAAACAAAAGAAGCCCTTTGTGTATCAGCCAATACCATGTAGCCCTGAGTGACGATGTTGAATTGTGTAGTCCTTCCCACCCTGGTCAGAGGGAAGGGTGGCTACGTGTTCTTTTCCCTGTCTTTCTGAAAATTACAGTATGTGTTTTCACTGTTGTGCATATAACTGGAAGTAAAGTTGCAAACAGCGCTTAATACACCTGAAGTTACTTTTTCTTTGTTTTTATATATCTGGAGTTACACCTTTAAAACCTATGTAAATCAGTACAGTCACTGTACATTTTATGATTTTTCTGTCATCTTAAATTTTTATGATTATAACATTATTTATTACCATAAACAGCAAAAGCATAAGTGTCTAAGAAAACTAGCCTAAAATGTTTAAATGTAGTTCTGATTGGGTAATAACCATTTGGTTAAGAAAAAACTAATATTATAGATCTTCTGGCACTAAGCTTCTATACTTCTTAGAACTTATAATTCTGGAACATTCTTTTATATATAACTTGCTATAAACAAGCTAAGTTCATTTTTACTAAAATTAAAAGTCTCATGCATAGTTCCTATTTTAGCTTGCTTTGAAAGGGAGCAATATTTTAATTTAACATATTGTTAGAAAATGCTTTGTAGAAATGAGTTTTTTAAACATAGTTCTTCCATGACCATATTTTGTCATTTGAGCACAAGAGATTCTATTCCTAGTTATATGTATTTTTGTTTGTTTGGTTTTCCCTATATGCAGTTTTTAAAGGATTGCAACACTTAAAGTTGCATGGACTTGTGGCAAGCTTTGGAATCATACTTTTTTTGGAGATATTTTTAAAAGCCTACAACGTACATGTATAATAGAATGGTCATTTCTCTCTCCTGGCATAGAGTCAGTCACCCATTTCGTGGGATTAAATAGTTTTAAAATGGATGCTTTCAAGACCTCTGAGAATGCTGTAGTGTTTGGTTCAACATGAAAGGAAAATATAGAATGACTAAAAAGAAGAAGCTATAGGCTGAGAAACTCTTACTAACATGTTGTAAATATTACAATTCACAAAATATTATTGTAAGTCTGTAACTTAATTTTTCCCTCTTTTTTTAGTTAAGCAGGTTGCTTTAGAAATTTGTGTTTTGGTGTAAACAAGTAAAAATGTACCCATTTTATGGTTTCCATGCTTTTGTAATACTACAAATATTAATGTCTAGTTGTTCGATACTATAACCACATTTGCGCTCTATGCAAGCCCTTGGAACAGTACACACTCATCTTCATGTAGGACCTATGAAAATTGTCTATTTTTATCTATATATTTAAAGTTTTCTAAAAATGATAAAAGGTTATTACAAATTTTGTTGTACAAAATCTGTACAAAAATCTGTTTTTACATCATAATGCAAGAATTGGAAATTTTTCTATGGTAGCCTAGTTATTTGAGCCTGGTTTCAATGTGAGAACCACGTTTACTGTTATTGTATTTAATTTTCTTTTTCTTTTCAACAATCTCCTAATAAAAAAATGTCTGAAATCTCCATGTGACTTTATTTACCGTTCGTCTTTATTAAATTTTGAGAAATGCATGGCATTGAAGGAATATTTACTTTCTAATGGGAGGCATCTAAAAACAACGTAAGTCAGCTCTTTGCAAGGCAGAAGTAGCAATGCTCAATGATTTTATTTAACATGCAATGGCTTCTATCTCTAATATGAATTACTGTGGTGAAAAACATCATAAAAGCACACTCGGTAGTTATTGTTTAACAAGCAGATTTTCCATATTTTGTTTCTTGCCAGCTAAGCAAACTGCCCACATATACATGATTTATTTATGTACATTTCTCAGTTTATGAAGCTGTTATTTGTACCTTTTTCCTTTATATTCTTATATTCCCATGATTCTTATTTCACAAAGCTTTGTGCTGAATAATGTAAAGTAGACATGTTGATGAAACAAAATATATTATTCCCATTTCTGTGACTGGAGAATCATAATGCCAACTCAGTGTTTTACTTTCAATTATATCATTGGGAAAATGCTTTTAGTAACTAGAAATTACAAAATCTTTTAATAATATATAAACATGTTAATCTAAAGTACAACATTTCAGGAAATATTGGGTTACTATCTATGCGAGTATTCTAAACATTCTCAAGAGAACGGGAAAAATGGATTTTTATCTGTATAATTGAATTATATCAATGGATTCTTGAAATAATACATTAACAAATCATGATGTTCCTTAATAAAAACCTAAGACATTTATGTGATCATTTTACACATAATTTTACCTTATTGTTATGTGTGTATGTCTGTGTGATTTGTGTCAGAACATCATAAGACCTCAGGATATTACTGGAATTTGGTGATGTTGTCCACCTCTTTGTTTTCTTTGGTTGGTCCTGGCAAATTAACAATATACAAAAAGCCAGTTATTACTGGAAACTTATCACAAATATAAATCATATGGATTGCACTTTAAAATATAGGAAGTAGAGGCATTAATAGAATCAAAATCTTATCACAAACAGAAATGTAGAAAGTACCAGGTTTTTTTCTGATATGCAGGCTTGGTGCTAATATGTATCTTTAAATTTAGAACTGGAATAGAAAGACCAAGCCAACCCTCATTTATTCATTTTACCAGATTTCACGTTTGTAGAAGTGCAAAGGTAATACACACTATTGTGGCTCTCGGTGTAGAGGAACATTTCCAGACAACTAACTGTCTTAATGAGGGAAGACTGGTTAGGAAAAACAGGAATGTTACTGCATTCTTTGTATCCTGATAAAATGCTAGCAGATAGAACCAGAGTGTGATAAGTTTGCAAATATAATGTAATTCCAGAGCAACTACTAAAATGCCATATTAACAATTATATTCAAAACAGCTATATATGAAGTGGAACTCACTGCTATAGTGAAAGATTCTTTCAGATTTCAGATAAACAGTAAATATTTCTCCTTACTGATCCAGAGCTTTAAGTTCTTTTGTCGATCATTTTCAATTATTTTTCTGATGTTTTGGTTGTTTCTTCAATAATTATAAGTGTGGAACCTTTTTATTAACAGTGAACTTTACTGTATGAACATCTTATTAGTGGTCATATTCCCATTGGATTACCCTCTCGTGTTTCCTGTCCCTGGGGTCCACACCACTGAAAGCCTTCCTCAGTGGGATCATCACTGTGGAGTCATCAGTGCACCACTCAATCTCTGTGGAGGGGGTGATGGGTAATGTCTCATGATACTCCTTCTCACCCTGTGACTCTTACAGTCTTTCCATTCCCTCTTCTATAATATTTCAGCCTCATAACCCATCAGTGAGCAGTTGATTACCCCTATAGCCTGTGTCCCACTATTGAAAAGGTGTGTATATTTTGTCTAGCTAGTTGATGTTGTAGCTTGATGGATGCCTGGCTTGCTCACGATGTGGATGACCATGATCCCCCAGCAGCTCGCACAGCACTTGCCGGCACTATGAGGTCTAGCAAGCAGAGATCTTCCTTGCTTCTCAACTCCATCCTGATCTCTGAATGTCCTGTAACAGCAAAAATGTGGTTTCTTCAACAGTAGGATCTTGCCATTTAGTTCTGATTGGTAACCAAGTGTTTAACAATTGCCTGCCATGTTTTGGAGACCCCATGGGCCTTTCGAACAGCTTACTGTGGAAGGATAGCCCAGTTAAGGCACTGGAATTCACCAGCTAGAGCCTGTGGTTTTAAGATTAAGCTTTCTACATCTTCCCAAAGGGTTCTTCAACCAGGACCATCTCCATTCTCTTACTAAGAGTTTTATCTTTTAACTAACCAGGAGGAAGGTTTCTATGGCACTGAATCATGCCATCATTAGTTTTTGTGTATTTCCCATCCTTTCCCCTGTGCTCCCCAAGACCATTTCTCTCCTGAAAAATTGTCCCTACACTTGGAGATCAAGTATCCCCTTCTCTCCCTCCTCCCAGGTTCCGCTCTCTTACACTCATTCTAGTTTGCTGCAATGCTTCTGATGCTCACTGAAACAAGCAATACAAGCTGTCCCATGTTAGTAACCGCAGGTGAGAGAGATCCTGTGGCATGTAACTTTTGGAGCCCATGCACTTCTTTTTAGAGCAGCAAATCTTCAGACAGTCCCACTTCATGTCAGTCATGAGATAAGCACTGCCCCTGCCCATTGACCTCTAGGGGATAAAAGTCCGAGACTAAGTGATTCCATTGAGATCTCCTGCGTAGCCTCGATTGATAAACAGACTGCTATGTCCTCCTTCTATGAGCTTAGTGATCCTTGGAATCCGATTAAACCACAGCCTTGACCAACCATCATCTTTCTGTAGTGCTGTTGGGTTTTCCAACTTTTCCTGCAGAGATGTGAACAAACTTCTAATCACCTCTAGGTGAGGCACCAGCATCAGAATAAGGTAGCTATTACACCAGAGTTCATCTTGGTAAACCAATGGAAATACTGGCATTCCTTGCAGGAGTGAGTCAGGGGTTAC
Source organism: Zapus hudsonius (assembly GCA_004024765.1). Classification (NCBI taxonomy): domain Eukaryota; kingdom Metazoa; phylum Chordata; class Mammalia; order Rodentia; family Dipodidae; genus Zapus; species Zapus hudsonius. The sequence goes on from PVHP010000891.1 coordinate 102,612, forward strand.
TTCCAGGAGCTACAGGGAAAATGACTCAGGAAAGCTGTGGCCCTTGAGTTACTGCACAACTTGGACAGAGTTGGCTGACTTCCTGCAGTTGTTTACTGCTTCTACAGAGTTTTAGCTTTCCTTAGTCTCATGTGGAAGGAAGCTTTGAATTCTGAGAGAATTGCAGTGTATTGTAAACCTCTTTTTGACACCTGGAGGTTTACAAACTTTTTACAAAATTAGTTTTCAGAAACCCATTTGCAAATCTGTATTATGATCTTGCATCATTTCATATGGTATAATTTCATATTCACTTATTTATTACACTTTCTCAACTTTTGAAACAATTCTTTATGACAGTTATAAAAAGTGTGCTAAGAGGCCTTCAAAATTTTCCCTCATGTAAAGAAACACAACCATGAAATTTACATTGGATTGGCTACCACCTTTATTCAGGGTTCATTGGATTCATTTATACTTGTGTGTGTGTGTTTAATTCTACAAAATTTTATCACACATGTCACCACTAGTATATAAATGATTTCTCATGTCATCAATTTATAGCCACAACCACTATTTCTTCCCTAAATCCTTAAAGACTGGGGAATAGTTAATCTGATTTTCATCCATATATTTTTTTCCAAAAATACAAAAATAGTGAAACTTTTCAAAAAAATGCACAAATGGAATATCAGAGATGGAAAGATCAAAGAGGGGTAAAAGGATGTGGACGGAGAAGAGGAGGTGGTGGATCAAAGAAAGCTAAAGATAAGATGAAAATAAAATTGAAAACTAAATAATTTATTAAAATAATATACAACTGGTTTTATGTGGGTTAAATACTTTTTGCATGTTTGTTGGTTTTCTTTTTTTGCAGGGTGAGGGGTGGTTTGAGGTAGGGTCTCTCTCTAGACCATACTGACCTGGAATTCACTCTGTAGTCTCAGCATGGTCTCAAACTCATAGCGATCCTCCTACCTCTGCCTCTCAAGTGCTGGGATTAAAGACTTGAGCCAAAACACCCGGCTTGATTTTTTTTCTCTTTCTTTCTCTTACAGCATAATGCCCTTGAGATGGAGGCAAGTTATTGCACTTGCCAGCGATTCATTACTTTTTGTTGCTGAATATTATTCCACAGAATGGATTTAACACATCTACTAAAATCCTCTCTGTCCAAACATAAACAGCAGGCCTAAAACATTTATATACTGAACAAATTTACTAAGATTAAGGACAAATGGAAACAGCTCGGATTTTAGTTTTAAGAGATTGACTCTCCCCTCTCTCTCTCTTCTCTTTTAGCTACCTCTCTCTCTCTCTCATTCCCTCCCTCCATCTTCAATTGATTTTCCTCATGTAGGCCAGACTAGCCACAAAAACTGATCCTCCTCTCCCACCCTCCCAAGTGCTGGAATCATAAGTATGCATCCCCATGTCTGGCTTTCTGACCCAACCCGCGGGCCTAGTCAATGAGGAACACTAGGGGGACCCTAGCCTGGATGAATGGGAAAGAATGGGAGCGAGAGATGAGACCAAGACAAGAGTCTGATCAAGGTCTGTTTATTACAGGCAACAGGCGAACTTATATGCTAAGAACAAGGAGACAGCTGCACGTTTCACTTTGCACAATACTTTCCACAACAGTATAAGTTTGTCAAACCCTGTTGCCATAGGCGGTCACAGTGGCCTGGTATTATTGTAATTAGCTGTAAATGGCTGGTTTCAGGAAGCACATAACATTGCTAGATTTCCGCATAGCTCAGGGTCCACAATGGGGCAATGCCTCAGACCCTGACAGCTTTCAAATGACAGCATAGCATTATTACATTGATAAGCATTGAAAGCTAACATAATGGCTAGAGGTGGTTCTGTTGATAAAGGCGCTTGCTGGAAAAGCCAGATGCTCAATGTGGCACATGCGTCTGGAGTTCATTTTCAGTGGCAAGAGCCCCTGTGCTCTCTGACTCTGTCTGTATCTCCCTAATAAAAATAAATAAATATTGAGAAATAAAGAAAGCTAACGATCATGTATTAGCACATACTCTTCAAGACATTTAAATGTTTTTAGGAAAATACACACTTGGACAGCAGCAATATGATTTTATAATTAATGTCTGTGTTACAATTATGATCTATTTCAAAACTATAGCAAATCAAAAAGACTCATATCCTTTAGGGCCACCAGTTGTTAACAAGCTGTCCATCTACATTCTCTGCCCCCCCTCATGTAACCCAAATTTGGCTAGCAAGATCCCCCTTCACACTGGTGCCTGTGCTTTTTCTATGACTCTATCCATGATTGGATGTTTGTTTTCTTGGGGGCTTTTCCTGAAGATGTTCCTGACATAATTGGTATTTGAACTGCTTGAGACTTGGAAAAATGTTCCTCCAAAGAACCCTTGAAACGTCAGCAAAAATTAAGACTGACAGAATTACTTATATCATATACTTAGAAATGATTGTGTCTGTCAAGAATGTCAAGAAACAAGCTCAGTCCCAGGAGTGATTAGGGACCAATCATGTAGCTGCCCATGCTTAGCACATGTCTAAAATTCCTCACTCCAGAAAGAAAGTTGCTTGCTCTTAAATCTTACTGTTTGTTCAGCCAGCTTAAACCCAGTGAACCTTCCTGACCGGTTCATAGTGAAAACTTTCCTCCAGTCGAAGTTCTCAGCAGCCAACTTTGTAGGTCCTTCAATGGATCCCAATCAGGTTACACTGTTAATTTATTTCTGCACAGATGCTTTTAAGGTACTTGCCAACAGTTTGCTTCTTTTGGTCTAAAGTTTTGCTGAATGGAACTTGAGTAGTCTTGAGTCTGTGACATTTTTCCCCTCCATGTCTGAAGCAAATCCCTCTGGAACACTGTAATATGTTGAATGTTAAATGAGCTCCATATAGATTATGTGATTATTGTGTTTGTACACTTGCTTACCAAATGGTGGCGCTGTTGGAAAGGTTCTGAAACTTTTTGGGGGGCAAGCCTTGCTAGAAATGAGTCACTGGGTTCCATAGCCTGACATCACTTCCGATTAACCCTTGGCTTCCTGAATGTGATCAGGTGGCATCCATATCTGCTGCTGTGCCTTCCTCACCTTGATGGAACAATCCCATTCTTTCTTGTCAGGTAAGGGTTTGCGGCCATAAGTAAAGTAGTTAATAAAAGTAATTTTTGAGTATGTGTCTGTTTCAGGTTTTAGTCTGGTTTGGGGAGTAGGTACTGTTCCCAAAGCTGTGGGAACCTCCTCTACTCTTCCCACTTGGGTTCCCTTCCCAGCCTGACATTCTCTTTCACACAGGTGCTGAACTGGACTTTTGCAATTGGCATTAAAGTTTTATTCTCTCTGCTTCTTTTTCGTTGCCAGTGCTGTGACAAAGTGGCCATATCTCTCTGCAGTCTGACCTCCATCTCTCCAGTGAGGAAGTTCTGTCCTCTGGGCCTGTGTTATTTGTGCCAAGTTGAAAGCCTCAATAATCTTAAGTGTTCATCTAATTTCCTGTTACTAGCTCATATTACCAGATGGTCAATGTCCTAATTTTTTGTTGTTGTTTTATGTATTTATCCTATTTTTAGTTACTTTAGGCTAAAAGATAAATCCAATTCCTGTTACTACGTCTTGTCTGAAAGATAAGTTTGCTTAGACAAATAAATAAATAAATAAACTTAAGTAGTCACATGTTAAAGTCTGGCGTCAAGAGACTCTAATAGTTACTTTTTGAGGTTTCTAGAATGTAGAATGAGGAGGTCAACTACATCTCTTATTCCCTTTCTGTCCAGCCATTTGATCATATTTTCTTCCTTTTAATATGCCTAGTGATTCTTATGTTGAATCATCTAAATATTGTTAGCAGATCCATCTCTTATGTTGATTTGTGACATAACGGTCACACTCCCCCTACTGCGTTAACATTGAACATTCCAGAAATTTTGACTGCCATGAAAATTTCTGTCAAATATATTTAATTTTTCAACTGAAATGTTACACATATAGTCCAATGTGATTGCGTTTCCCTCTGCCCACTTTGTGTGGTTACATGCTTTTAATTCTAATTATAAATCAACAAGGTGCCAATATCTTAAGAAGTACTGCTATAATTTCTGTCAACTTGGCTATCATTTACTCAGTACTGGAATCTTTCACACACATCTGACTATGGTTACATTAAAAAATTAGTATGCTATACTTCCCCAATGCCCCTGATTTTTTTTAAATATATATTTATTGTCCATAATGAGTTACATTATTTAGTGGGCAAACAATGCGTTTTTATCCCGAATTCCCCAATTCCCCCCCTCCCCATCCCTGATCAGTTGGATATCCTCCTCTGTGGGCTGTCATTTGACTAGGAGGTATTAGTCTTTCAGAGAAAGACTGGTCTCTTCTTATTTATGTTGTAGCTCACAGATATGTAAGTGAATTCCAGTAGTTGCAAGAGAGATGTTTACTAAAGTCACTATAAAATTATAAAATATTGAAAGATTTCTTCACTATCTGCTTACAGAAATCTCAGATCAAAGTTTCTTAAACTGAAAAGAGAAAATGTGTTTGTAAAACTCAGGGTCATTTTAGTATCTATTCTAGTTTAAATCAGGGTTCCAATAATATAATCAGGATGAATTATTTGATTATTTTCATTTCTCCCTTGAGCCTTCTGTTTAAACTTCCTCCAAGATCCATTCAGAATCTTAATTTCTTTTAGCAGTTATAGTACTTCACGTGTCTGTACATATTCAGCTAGAAATGAACAAAAAAAAATCTTGGCCAACAGTATAATTAATTGCTAACTTTATTCCACAAATAAATATTCTCTTCCTATTGTTATAAAAAAGCACATGCAGATAAAATTTTTCCCCAAAGGAAGGGATTTACTCTAACCCATGCTGACCTAGAACTCACTCTGTAGTCCCAGACTGACCTCAAACTAAGGTTGATTCTCCTACCCCTACCTGCCAAGTGCTGGGATTAAAGGCTTGTACCACCACACCTGACACTTTTTTTTTCCTTTCAGTTTTTCAGAACACAGCTTCTAAGTAAGAGCATGCAATTGTATTCCAGTCAAGAGCTGGAAGACAGGCATGAACCTTCTATGAAATGTGGTCCAGAGAACTATGCTATTTAATCCTTTGTATACCTCCCATAGCAATTGTGAAAACTTATTTGATGATGACACGTCTTTCCTATTCCCCCTCTGAGTGCATTCAGAAATGTGTATCCCAGTTAAGCTATACTGATCTCACTCTCCGATGGAGACTCTGTTTGTATCTTTCAGAATGCAGCCAGAGAGCTATGGCTCATCCAACCCTACCAACGAACTGCAGGCAGGCAGATAGATGACATCCTGATAAGAGATGAGCCACCCTAGACATACAGTGGAGGATCCATATGGAACCCTGCAGAAAATGATGGGACGAGCAAGTGACCCAGAGACACAGCCAATCAATCAACACAGGATAAGCCAGTGAGACAGACACCAATGATTTTCGACAAAAACTAAAGTAGAAGTACAGAGACCCCTAAGTCCTCAACAATAGAACATCCTTAATACTCACCCACCAAGAACTGAGCAGAAGAGGGGGTGGGAAGATTGTGAGAGCTGTGGTGGGGGAGAGAGACTACTCAGAGTCACGGCCCCACTCAGTAATAACACACTAGGGCCATTGGAACCGGACTGACTCCTAGGCTATCCATGGTCCCCTGCCACAAGGACTGATCCAGGCGGCCCACTGAGGAGGATATCCAGCTGATTGGGACAGGGAAGACAGGCATTGGGGAACTGGGGATAACAACTCATTGTTTGCACATTAAATAATGTAATTTATTATGGACAATAAAAAAAGAAAAAGAAAACCCATCCCAACTCACACCTGCTTGTATAAAACAACTTCTATAATTCAAACTTTAGAAAAAGAATGTCAGAACATATAATGTTGTTTCCAAAACAAAATGGCTCTGGTTTGCTATTTGTGTGGGTCTGGTCTTGTCTCTCTTTCTGAAAACTAAGGGGAATTATTTCTGTGGTTGACTTAAGATTCATATTCACCTCTGGAGTTAAAATTGGGAGTAAAATACATTTAAATTACTGAGTATGAGACTAGGAGATACAAGCTCATCTATTATAGTACACAATAGAAGTATTTTTTACCAGAAAAAAAAGGCATACCAAATTTTCTCCATCACATATTCAGTATAATTGCTGAGGAGTAGTTCATCAAATAAGTAATATATCCCATGACTTGCTGGCCTGTGCTCTCTCTTGATTGCCTAGCCTTGTAAATTATGCTGTATGGATCACTATATTCATATTTGTGGTGAAGGGCATGAAGTGGAGGAATCTTTAAGATAATTTGAGTTTACTAAGTGTCTCTGAATTGAATATGGTGGAAGTTTAATTCCTGTGAGATCAGGTGTGACTGAAAGAAGCATTCCTAGGCAGGGGCTGGCAGAGCTTGCTTGTCATACCAGCACTCAGAAGGCTGATGCAGGAAGTGTGAGGAACACAAAAGTCTGGAATACCTGGCAGGACGAGATAACTGGTAAGATTGAAAATAATAACGAAACAGAAGGCAGAGAGTGGTGAAGAAGAAGAAGAAGAAAAGGTGAAGGAAATGATGAAGTGACATTTCCTGGAGACCTCAGACTTTATCCCACCAGAATATTACAATAAGTATGTATCCGTGAATGGACAAAGGTCCAGGGATACTTAAGATCTCAACAATAAAGCAGTCTTAAAAGTCACCCACCATGACTCAGGGAATTGAGTGGAAGAGGGGGCAGAAAGAATGTAAGAGGCATGGTGGGGGGAGAATAACCAGAGACATTGTGCCCCTCAGCAACAATGCACAAGGGGGAAGAAAAAAACTGGCTACCTCTGGTGCATTTCATACCCCCTATCCTATGGACAGATTCAGAATGCATACCAAGGAAGGTCCTGAATGGGTATGGGATAGAGAGGAGGGAAATGGGGGCACCTTTACAAGAGTCGCTCATATAATGTATATACTTATAATTCAATGTTAATTTAAAAAGAAATGAAAATACTAGGAAGAAGTACTCAAAATGTAAGAGTCATGGTGGGGGAGAATATCCAGAGACATTGCACCCCTCAGCAACAATACACAATGGGGGGTAGGAACCTGGCTGCCTCTTGTGTTATCCATAACCTCCTACCCCATAGAATTATCCAGTATGCCCACCGAGGAGGATACCCAGTGAATTGTGGACAAAGGGGAGGGAATTGGGGATACAAACATAATATTTACTAATACAGTGTATCTAATTTTGGGTAATAAAAATATTAATTTATTTTTAAAAAAACATAGAAGAGAAAAAATAACTTTGAACAATATACCTGGTCTATAGTAAAATCTCACATAAATATCAGTAGACATCATACTTGTTTCTCTATTGACAATGAATTCTTAAACAGAAGCAAAATATTTCCTTTCAAAGTATACATTAATAGCGTTGAAGGATATTGAATCTGGGCAAAGCATATTCTAGACATGTTGGCACAGTGTGCAACTGATATTCACGTTATACTTTTCAGGATCCTTAATTCAAGCATGATTGATTTTTTTTTTTTGGCTTTCTGATTCATGCACTGCTCAACGTGTAGTCCTATTTGCAGATGAGTCTGCACCAGATACATTATTTTCTTGGCTTTTGAACAAATGTAGATCAATATTAGGAAATATATCTATTAAAAGTGTGTCCACTGTTGTTCACTTGTCTTGTGGGATGGTGATTTCTTGCCTGCTCCTGTGTTTTTGCTTAGAAAAGAAATAGCTATCCAAGCTTTCTATTATTTTTTAAACAGTTCATCTCTATGTAACCCTTTCTGACTTGGTACCGACTATGTAATCCAAAATGGTCTCACCCTTGAGATCCTCCTTCCTCAGCTTCCTGAGTATGGGAGTTATAGTGATGTCTCACTATGACAGGTTTAAAACTTTCTTTTTTCATATATTCTAAAAGGATAATGAATCTTCAGGCAGTGCAACTTTTCTATATTGTCAAATAATCTATAATATGGTGCAAAGACAATGTGTACCTTGATCTTTTCATCTATAAACCAGAGAAAAATATATCTCCTATAGATTATGACAGTTTCATTTAGTTTAGTAATATTTATATGTGTTCATCTTAGACAATGCTTTTAAAATTCAGTCCCCAATAATTATTATTAATGATAATTTTTATCTTGATTTTTTTATTCTTGGCAGTTTTGCTGTAACTTTTCTATAAAATATCAAACTTTTATTAGAAATATTATTAAAGCACTCTAAACCTCACAAATACCTGGACCCAGGGATTTATAGATGTGCAATGTGACAAACTCTAGTTCTGATTTCTATACTATCCATGATAGGGAATTGTGGTTCACACAAGCATTACTACACTGAATAATTACTCCCCACTATTAAAAATGTTTGGCCAAAATCCTTCATTGCCTATAGTTCGGTAATTGCATATTTGGAAATTTCTTCTACTTCCCTTTCCAAAGGGAAACCAGAACATCCATCATATTTATTTTTATCTACATTTACATGTTCTGATTATTACAAGGGATCTAGCAGAAATTTATTTTGTGTTTCAGGAAAATTTAAACTAAAATGAGTTAAAATACATTTAAATTAAATACATTTATATGTACATATATACTTTAAAATCATTGCATTTTATTTATTACTTCAAAAGTTCCAAACAGTTCACATTCTCTAGTGGATTCAGTCCAAACAAAACAAATGTCAACTTATTCCGATGACTCTTTTTTAAGCTTTATGTCCTATGAAGCCCAGAGCCAAGAGAATCAGATGCAGGATTACATGGGAAAGCAGATGCTTTGCTGACCTCAGCTGAGTCGACCACAGTTACTTGAGTTTCTCTGTGAGCATAGGCTTTATTGTAGCTCCATTTTAGTGTGCCAATAACAATGTCTTTTCCCCTCAAAGGCAAAAATAGCCTCCTATACAAAACTCTTGTGATGGAAACTCATTTTTAAGGTGGAGGAGAACTAAAGATTAGGTAAGAAAATAAATTACTCTCAATGACTCCTGAGAAATTAACAATTTACTGTTTTTTTTAAAAAATCCTTAATTTATACTTTTTATTGTCAAGAAGCAGAGAATCATGGAGACGTATAAGTTATTCAAATGTCAAGTAAAATTTGAATCATTAGCTATATCTAGATCGAATAAATAGAAAGTCACTAAAATTATGCAAAGTGTCAGGATATTTTTTTCTGGTATGGATTTAGGATATGGAAATAGAGAAATACGTACGAATTGTAAAAGTCACTATGGCAGTCTTGTGATTATTTAATTCTTCAGTGACTATGACTGAAAGAATTAATTTTGGTTGCACATACCACTTGTTCTTCAGTGAATCAAACAAAAAGTTTACTAGTGGCAGAGTTCTTTATAGAATTCTTAGGTGACTAAGAAAAGACCACTTGGGTCTTTTCAATATGATCATTTTCACCTTTGAGAACCAATTTTCCCAGCAGTACCAGATCTTGCTGAGACACCTAACTACATAAATAATTTCACTCATCTATCTGATCTGTGTGTAGTAACTAATTTGTTCTACTAAATTCTGAGTGCTATGCATCATTTAAAGAGACAATACAAGATTCTACTATGTCCCCAGAAGAAAGTAATTTGGTGACAGACTGATTAGTGCATGATTGCCTCCTCATTGGCACACCTTCCAGGAGTTTTATAGTTGAGCTGTCCAAAACTAGCACAACCATATGAACGAACAACAACAATAATGTCATCATTTACATGGGGACCTTAAATTCAGTAACGGCAATGATAGAAGTTTTCTGATAGAGGGCCTACCCTGGATGGGCTTTATTTCTCTGTAACACAGATGCTACTGACCACAATGAAACTGTCAGGAAAAGAAAAGTGTGGAGCTAGATCCTATGAGCTGATTAGCATATGGGAAATCTACACTTGTGAACACAGACAAAGCCTAGCTTTGCAGAACACAATACTTGTGATTGGCATAACTGTTTGACCCCTAGTTTGATGGGGGGGGGATTCATGTGGTTCCATTCTTTTTTTTTGAAAACATAGTGTGAAATGAATGCAGAATGCCCCCTTTCTAGCCCTTTCGATTTCCCTTCTGCTCTCGATTAGTCAGCTTATAAAGCCTTTACAGCTTGCCTTAAGATCCTGCTTTTGTGATAAAGGAGCAAATGTTGCCACTGGAAACTTTCATTTGGCTCATTTACTTTCTGCAAAGTACCCCCAAAGAAGCAAAAGAGAAATGCATTTAGTCAATGCTTTTGAAAAATGACCAAAATGATGAAAACTCATTTCACGAACAAAGAGTGTGTCATTTCAATATTTATTTATGTACTTAATCAGTAAAAAGTATATAGAAAATGAAATTCCCTTCTCAAATTTTTTGTGGGATAAAAGCAACCTGCCATCATTTCTTCGGTCTCCTATGGCTGGGAGAGTATATTCACTTTTAAGCGGGCTGTATGCTTTTATGTCTTAGGTGAAGTTGTGTGATTCAGGTTCAAGTGACAACAATCTGAACATGTGCAGCTCTACCAATGACTTGCTGAAAATAGTCTGATAAATAGATAAAATATACTGAACATCTGCTGTATACGAGATTGTGTTCTAACATCTTGTATCATTGATTCTTTGCTTAAATCCATTTTATTCTTATTTATTCATTGTACATAGTGTCAGGTTTCATAAATATTTTGTCAAGTATATTATGCATTTTGACCCTACTCTTTGTTCTCCTCCTTCTTCCTACTCTACCACAGACTCCCTTCTGCTTTTATGTTTTTCAAGTATGTATGTATACTTGTTTAACACTACTTACAGGGTGTAACAGTGTAAATTTTTGGCCTACCTTGTATCCATATTTTCACTTGGACAGTTTAAACCTTGTTAGCATATTTTACCTAAAATTTATATTAATAGCTAGTCAAGACAATACAGTGTTTTACTTCTGCTTTAAAATGTTTTATCTTGCTGATTTTATTCTGGTGTGGTGTGGTGATGGTGATGGTTGTGTGTGTGTGTGTGTGTGTGTGTGTGTGTGTGTGTGTGTAAGCCACAGGTCAGTGTTGGTTTCCTCCTCATTTTTGCTCTCTACCTTATTTTGAGACATGGTCTCTCCCTGGGCCTGGAGCTAACTTGCTGGCTAGGAAGCTCCAAGGACCTGCCTATCTCCTTGCACCTCCTATGGGACAAGATGCCTTCCTAGCTTTTTACATGTCTGCACGGATCTCTTCTGAGGTCCTCTGCTTATGCAGCAAGAAAGCACTCCACCCATTGAGTCATTGCTGGGACCCTTCAATCATTTTAACTTGCATTTGAATTCACTCTTAGAATGTACATCTAAAATGATTTGGAGCGAAGTTTGAGCTTTGAAACATACATAGAGTTACATAGCCATCACGATATCAATATGAAGCAAAATTCCAGCCTGCACAGAAATGACCATGTACTACACTTCTGAGTCAATCTCCCCTTCAAACAACGACTCCTTTATATATTTTTGGAAAACTGGCTTTAAAAATATCATATGCATGAATCATACATTGAAGAGTCAGTTTTCATAATGCTTTTGTGACTCACCCCTGTTATTTGGTATATCAATATCCTTTTGTAACCTTTAAATTGCTGAGTATTATCACTGTCCATGCATTTACCATTCAAGTACATGAAGTTTTTTTTCTACATTTGATGATTACAAATGAAATCACTAAAATATTTATGTATAGGTTTTTGAGTTAGTGTAAATTTACATTTTTTATCAAATCCTTAAACTTATCATTAGAGACACATATAATAGGTGTACTATTAGTTTTATGATAAAATTACCCAACTTGTTCCCAGTGTAGCCTTAATCACGGTTACTAGTATGAAGTGAGTTAAAATTCCCAGCATTTGGAATGTTATAGTTTTATAATAATGCTACACATTGTAATTAATGTGAGCAGCCTGAAACTTTTTCTGGGGAAATGTTGATGAGCACCTGTTCTCCCTTCCCTCAATAGGAAAGGTAGAGCAAAATAGGATTCCCCCAAAGTTCAACCTAGCAAGCCAGCAAGTTTATTTGACTTTCTTACAGAACATGGGCTAAGGTAGATTTTCCGAAGGTAACCATAGCATCAAAAAATCTCACTTCAGCCTAGATGATGACTTCTCTATGTGTGTTAGATGAATTCTTCATTTGGTCAGTTGCTCTTCCATTCATTCACATTCTACTCCAGTTTCTCCCAAGATCACGAGAACAACTACAGTGGATGCAGAATCACATGGAGCTCTCTGGGACTAAAGGAGAGAGGGGGCATGACATCAGGCAAGGTTGTTGATAGCCCTTTCTTCTTGAAGGGAATGCTAACAGGTGATATCTATTTTATTTTATTTTTATTAGTAAGTAGGAACTCTATGTATAAGTCTTGTATGGGTACCCCCCATCTCCCTCCTTCCTGGCCCCATTCCACTGAGGACCCTCCTCAATGGAATTAGAAGAATGCCCTATAGGTTAGTGGAATATGAGTTATGCATCAGCAGACAGTTTTGTTTTGACTTTTCCCCAAGGGATGGTGGGAGAACAATGCCTCTGCGTTATTCACACTGCCTTGGCTCTTACAATCATTCTGCCTCCTCTTTGCAAAGTTCCCTTAGCCAAGGTGGGTGAGTTTTAAGTCTGCTTTAGTGTTGAGGTCTTAAGAGTCTCTGGGTTTCTACTTTGGACTGTTTTGAGTATCTTCAGAGTCTGTCTCCATTACCTTTCACAGGTTGTCAAGCTTGCTGTGTAAGAAGCACTCTTGCTCTTCTCACCACTCCCTCTGTGATTTCACGTGGATCCTAGATGGTGTGTTAGGGGTGGTTCATCTCCTGGCTAGGAATCAGCTATCATGCTGTCTTGCTGATAAAATTGGCTTGTCACAGTTCTCGCTGCCTTCTGAAAAATACAAACAGATTCTCCAACAGAGAGTGAGATCATCATAGGTTAAACAGGAGAAACATTATTAATTTGGTCAGATTATACTGGGTGAAGCCTCTCTTTAGGTTCATGGTGGTGGCTTCCTTGGGAGTCCGACCAGGTTCTTGGTCTCCATAGGAATTTGCCTTGGATCTCAGTTCTAACCAAGGGTTGCTTAGATCACTGAGTAGATCTATTAGTGAATTTAAGAGCCATGAATTACCCACCTAAATTAAGCACCACTATTGCACAGGTGATGTCTGTTGTGACCTCTCTCTTTTCATTTCAAATTTTGTTGATTTGGGACCTCTCTCTCTTTTTTTTTTATTTAGTCAAATTGGCCAGGACTTTGTCAATATTGTTTATGTTTTTAAAGAACTAGCTCTTCATTTTGTCTATTTTTAATTTTTATTTGTTTCCAACTCATTGATCCTTGCTCTGATGTTAGCCATTTATTTCTGTCTAGAGCACCTAGAACGGGATTGTGCTTGTTTCTCCAATGCCTTTTGTTGGTGGTGAGATTAATGATTCGAAATCTCTCTGTCTTTGTTTTGAAGGCATTTAGCACTATAAATTTTCCCCTTATGACTGCCTTCATTGTATCCCATAAGTTTTGGGATGTTATGATTTCATTTTAATTTGGTTAAAGAAATTTTACTATTTTGTTTTTGCTTTTGTGAACAACACATTCATTGTTTAATAGCATATTGGTTACTCTCCAAGAGCTGGTATAGTTTCGGTTGTTTTTTGTACTGATAATTTTGAGTTTAACTCATTGTGATCTGAAATAATGTAGGGAATTATGTCAGATTTTCTTTTGAATTTATACAGGCATGTATTATGCTCTATGGGCTGCTGAGAAAAATATATATTCTGTAGAATCAGGATGGAATGTTCTTTAAAGCTCTGTTAGGTCTAATTGATGGAAGGTGTTGTTAAGAACTATTATTTCTCTGCTTATTTTATGTTTGGATGATCTGTCTAGTGATGACAGTGGGATATTAAAGTCTCTTACTCTGGTGCTATTGGAGTTTATTTCTGGTTTGCTATCAAGTAAGTTTTGCTTTATGAAATGGGGTGCAACTATATTTAGTGCATCTATGTTTATATAATTATATCCTCTTATTGAGTAAGAAATGATTTTCTTTGTGCTTTTGAATCACCTTTGGTTTGGAAGTCTATTTTGTCCAATATTAATGTAGCAATATACACCTTTTTTATTCCCATTTGCTTGGAAAATCATTTTCTATTATTTCAGCCTGAGTAGGTGTCTTCATTTATAGGTGAGGTGGGTTTCTTGAACGTAACAGATGGAGGGATGCATTTTTCTACTCCACCCTGTGTCTTTTCATGGGAGACTTAATTCCATTAACATTCAAATTTGTAACTGTGAAGTTTTCTTTAATCCCTGCCATGGAGGAGGATTTTTGGAGTTCAATGACTTTATGTTATTATTACCACATTAATTTTGGTTATTGTGCTCATGTCTTTTGGGCTCTTGAGGGTGATTGCTGGGCTCTAGGGTGGAATATTTCCTCACGTATGCTCTGTAGGTTTGGCTTTGTGTTTATATATTTGTAGAGCTGGTGTTTATCATGGAGCAGTTTTCTTTTTCCATTTATTATGAGGGATGCTTTTCTGGGTATAGTAGTTTGGGCTGTGTTTTAGCTCACATGCCACTAGGATAAACCTCCAAACCAGGCACAGTTATGGAAGGAAGGGAATTATTGAAGTTATAGATCCAGGGGAAGTTCCATAGAAGTGAAAGAGGCTGCCCCCACTTCAAAGTTCCAAACAGAGAGTAACTGTAACAACACACACACACACACACACACACACACACACACTCATACACACACCAGCAAACAGGCAGGGGGAGTGAGAGATTTCCTTCCCTTTTATATAGTCTTATAGTGGGATTGTGTAACCCTTTCCCAGACTTGTTGACTCCCTGAGAATCTGGAATTTCCTTCCTGCTCTTCAGAATGGATGCCTTTTTTCTAGCTCTGCTGAGTCTCATTACATCCTTCTCTATACTGAGATGGCTACCTTTCCATAAACAACCTCAAAGACCCACCCAAGACTACTAAACAGGTCAAGTTGATCATCACAAGTTGACCCCTTGTCACCTTGACATAACACCATATCTCCTTACATCATAGTTAATTTCTAAATGAAGATAGTAATAAGATCATAATTCCTCCTAATATGATATAACTATCCCATGTACAATCATAAATGCATAATCTCCCCACCTATACAATGCAAGGTCCCTTACCTGTGAGGTGTATAAAATCAAAACAAGTCACATGCTTTTAACATATAATGGCACAGAATAAACATTTACAGCTGCTATGAGACATGGCAAGAAGAGACTGAACCAAGGCAAACTCAACAACCATTAGGGAAACATCAGAAATCTGCACTTCAAGTCTGATGTCAAAACCAGTGACTGACAGTCTCAGTATTTTCCACTTCCATCCCTCCAGCTTGACTGAGTAGCTAGAGAAAAATTCCATCCCTAACCAACAGTACTCCATGCACATGACCCATGCACATTCCTGATATGTCGAAAACATGTTCAGATCTTCGTTGTAAAACAAGATCCTTCTTAAAATGGCTTCCCTTGTCAGTCAGGGACTTCACATCCTGCTACATATGCTGTGTCACAGCAGAAGCTCCTGGAATCATGTCCACTTTATGATCCATTCCACATGAGCATTTTAAATGCTTGCAAAAGCAGTATTACGTATGCAGGAAATACCCATGTTGTTAATTCAACAATTAATAAAATAAATCATGATGTTGAAGAGCAGGTTCCTTCCTTTCAGTTGTCTCCATCCAAAAGGGTTTACACAAAGTCTATCTTACAATCCTTCCTGGGTAGAAACATGTCAGGTATACTTTCCACTGTTCAAGGTAGAGCAGTTGTGCTATCTTCTATAAGATTGCTGAAGTGTTTGGGCCCTGTGTGCAGACTAGGTGTGGTTTGTCCCCTGCCAGGATGTCAGCCAAAATCCATTATCTTGTTGGTGTATTTGAGTTGCCCTTGGCTCTCTCAATGCCTTCTGAAAAATACAAACAGAAACTCCCTGAGAGAGTGAGATCAATATAGGTTAAATGAGATAACATTGTACTTTTGGTTAGCTCATAATGAGTGTAGCCTCTTTGTACCTCTCTGGTAGTGGGAATTTCCTCTAGAAGACCTAGATCTTGGTCCCCATAGGGTTTTGACATGGATCCCAATTCCATTTTAAGGGTTTCTTGTCACTAAGTGGATCTCTTAGCCAATAATTAAGTCATTAATTACCCTCCTTGGTTTAGTGCCACTATTGCACAGATGAGCATTTCTTGACTTGCTAGTCTCTTCCATATAGTAGTGGGTTCAGCATTCTTGTGACAACTGTCTATATTTTATATCAGTGGTCTCTGATTTCTCCAATGAAACCAGGAAAAAGTGACAAGACAAACAGAAGAGCAATCACCACAGCAAGTCTGTTAACCCATGAGAGGTCAATGGAGATAGGCACCAAGGATACCCAACACAACACAAGGCAAACGTCCAGTGGTATTTAAGATCTCAACAATAAAACAGACTTAAAACTCACCCACTATGACTCAGGGAACTGAGCAGAAGAGGGGGATGGAAAGATTGTAAGGGCCATGGTGGGGGAGAATATCCAGAGACATGCCCCCCTCAGCAATAATACACATAGGGAAAAAAAAAGAAAATAAAAACTGGCTACCTCTGATGCAGTTCATAACTTTCTAACCTATGGACAGATCCAGTATGCGCACCAAGAAAGTACCCTAGTGGGTAAGGGACAGAGGAGGGAAATGGTGACATATTCACAATATTTGATCATCCTTATACTTATTCATAATAAAGATATAAAAACAGAAAAAAATTAAAAAGATTGCTAATTTGTTAACAAATGCAGTTTCTATAACCTAAAGCCAGACTCTGTGCCAGTTACAGTTGCTTGAATTTTCCCTAATTTAAATCTAATATCCTCAATTCCATATTGTTAGCCAAAAAAAAAATCAGTCCATTAATTAAATTCAACCTTGATCAAACTCTCTGGGCAAGGGCAGTAGAACACATCCACCTTTTATTTCAGTAAAACAGTTCCAATAAATTTCTCTGTAGTCTCTCCTTCCTTTTTGAATGTTCATAAGCCAAGCCTCCAAATATAATTCTCTCTGAATGTAGCATTTTTAAATGCTCATAAGAATAGTCCATAAAATTTGGTTAACTAATCTGGAAGGTATCTTCAGTTGCAACTACTAAATCCATGTTCATTACTCTAGCACACAATTTCCAGATGACCAAAATCTACTCTGTGAGATTGTCATGGTTTGATCCAGGTGTCCCCCACAAACAAATGACTGTGTTCTGGGTAATCGATCCTCAGCTGATGGCAGTTTGGATTTTACAACCTAGATGGAGCTGTGTTGGTGGGGGCAAGTTTATGGGATTATAAACCAGCTTCCTCTTGCCTGTGTTTGGCACACTTTCCTGCTGCTGTTTCCAGTACTGCGGTAGAGGTGATGTCCACCCCTCTGCTCATGCCATCGTTTTCTTTCCCAGGATGGAGTCTCCCCTCTAGTCTGTAAGACAAATAAAACCATTCCTCCACAAGCTGCTTTTGTTTGGGTTCTTTTTGTGCAGCAACTAGAAAGCTGACCACAACAGAAATATATCTCAACAATGTCACCCCACTCTCTGGTAATAAAACTGTCATCATTGATTTATGTGTTACTGGGATCAACCTCCAAACCAGGCACAGTTACAGAAGGAAGGGATTTATTGAATCCACAGATCCAGTTGAAGTTCCATATTGGAGAAAGAGACTGGACCAAACAGCGAGAAACCATAACCAACACCACATGCACACACCAGCAAACAGGCAGGGGGAAGAAAGAGATTTCTTTTCCCTTTATATAGCCTCAGGATGGAGTATTGAAACCCATTCCCAGACTTGTTTACTCCCAGACTCTGTGGAATTTCCTTTCTGTATGTTTGTGTCTTGTTCCCATGAGCCTCCTTACATCCAGCCCCCTACTGAGAGGGTTGTCTTACTTTAAACCTCAAAGACCCACACAAGATTACTAAAGAGGTCATGTTGACAGGAAAACTTAACCATAACATGGCCATAGTTTATTAGACATTTAAGAGTTTTATTCCAGGCCCTTTTGGTCTTCGTGATTTCCATTGAGAAATCTGAGGTAATTTTGATGGGGTTACTCTTATATGTGATGAGTGTTTTTTCTCTTCCTGCTTTTAGCACTGTCTCTTTGCTTTCTATGGTTAGCATTTTAAATAGATGTGTCTTGGAGTGTTCCTTCTTTGATAATGTCTGTTTCAAGTTCCGTGGGCCTCTTTTATCCAGATGGGCCTTTCTTTTGCAAAAATGGGAACACATTCTTCAATAATACTGTTGAATATGTTCTCTATGCATTTGACCTGGATTTCTTCCCCCTCTGGTATCTCTAGGATCTGGATGCTTGGTCGCTTTAGGGTGTCTCACAAATCCCTCGTGTTTTTTTCACATGATATTTTTATTAACTAGGAGTGAGGAATTCTAGAGAGGCATTTAATAGCTCTGTTTCATTTTTGTTTTTTATTGCATTTTCTTCATTGTCTCATCTCTTTGTTAAATTGCAGTTTTAGGTCTAGTTTTGATTTTCTTAATATTTCCTAAAATTTATTTTTGCATTTAGTCATCTATTCATCAAGTTTAGCCACCTGGATGTTGAGATCGTTTAGTCATTGGCTATACCTCAATTCATTATGATTCATTTGAGGTCACTCTGAATTTCCTCAATAAAGTTAAGTCTGATGGCAAAGCTTGTGTGTTAGTGTTTCATTTCATTTATGTGTTTGTTGACTATTTCCAGCTCAACTATTATCTTGCTCGAGTCCTCATTCAGTTATGACCCAAGTATATAGGGATTTTATTTCTGTGGTCTCCTCTGTAAAATCCTGGCTAATTTCCATAGTGGGTCTATGTGTCCTTGGTGTTGAACTTTCAGGTTCCTATGTTTCAATCTTTTTTGGTGGCATATTTGGGGAAAAACTCTCTTTGTCTCATAGCTAATGACGGACCACACATGGCAGCTGGGGGAATGGATAGATGTAGATGCACTAGCTCACTTGGTTGTATGGGATCCCGTACCCTCCCCATCTATGGGTGAACCCATGCATAGGGGTCAGCCTTAACCTGCAGTAGTACCACCACATCCACCAAGATGAGAATGCTAGCTCTGCACAAACAACAGCCCCCAAAACTCTTGTGTGAATTTCTCCCTGAGCATTCTGGTGTGGCTACACGTCTACTGTCTTATCTTTTACCAACAGGTGCAATCTTGAGGGTCACCTCTTACTCATCTCAGATGATTCAGATAAAGATGGAGATGATTTAGAAGAATCTCATAATTTTGAAAATAGCTTATTTGAAATGTAACAGATAAACTGTGGGAGGTTATCACGTCTTAATGCTCATTTTTTTTCACATCCAGAAGCAAGATTGGATTTTTGACATGTCCTCCATCTAGTCTCTAGAGATAAGTCTTTCCATCCTTTGCATAATTTTACATTTGGAAGAAATGATTCCTGAGAAAAAAAACTTAGAGATTTTGTTTCTTTGTAGACTTGCTACTTATCTGTTTTTCCCATTAATATTGTTGGCAACAAAAATGCCCTAGAGATCATTGTCTTCTTTTAAACAATATAATTCCTATATCCTTTTATCACTAAATTTGAACATTTTTATTATCAAAGGCCATGGTGAAAATTTGTGTGTCTTGTGCTTGGCATTGCAAGATTCTTGGACTTGTAAGTTGATTATTAGAAATAAATAAGATAAAAAGGGGGCCATTTTTCTTTAACTTTTTCCCTTATCTTTTTCTTCTTTCTTCCAGTGAAAGATCAAATGCATTTCAAGCTCTTTTAAGTTATTCTATAGCTTACAGATTCTTTATTTATTTTCAAAAATTATGTTTGCTCACTAATTCATTTTGGATATTTCTCTTTGTTAAAATATTTTTTTATTATTTGCAAGCAGAAATAGAGAGATGAAATGAACATTTCAGGGTCACATACCTTGGTTTCTCCTGCCATTAGGAGGCTTCCACTTGAGACTCTCTCTCTCTCTCTCTCTCTCTCTCTCTCTCTCT